>JADDOH010004256.1:0-13207 GCA_016648135.1 Agrypnia vestita
ATAAGCCAACTTGAAGTCAATTTCGCTTCTCATGAGAGCTCATCCATTAATCTCATATATGTATAAATTACAAAATTTCTCAATTTTTTATTTTATATATTTCTATTTAATTTTAAGTATAAAATTTTGGTTGGACTGTGCCTGTCTCACTAGAAATATCTGTGTTGAGACAGGCATAGTTTACAATATTGTGTAGGTACAAAACATAGTAAATAGATAATAAAGTGTTTAAAGTAACATAATAGAAAATATATCATATATATGAGGTAATAGTGTGTTAGTGTGTTTGTATAAGTGTGCCTATTTTATCTCTCCCCTTGTTTTGGATCCACTGTTTTATTTTTTATTTTATGTTTGGGTTGTAAATTTTGTTTAGCCCGGATTGTTTTATTTCGTCAAGCATGCAGTTAAGTAATTTGGGACCAAAATAGTTATTGTTCCTTTGTCCATACGTGGTATGTAACTTTGGAATTTGTAGATTGAGTTTATTTGACCGTGTGGTAATTATTGTTTGAGTTTTATAAACTGTGTATTTTTGTGTTTGTATGTGTATTTAAGAGTAGTATTCGCATAATATATCCCACATATTGATGACACATCGTATAATATATCCTCCGATAATAAATTCTCCGTTTCTCCATTTGTCTACACTATATGTTGTCATATTCTATTGCGTAGGAATAATTGTTGTCACACATATTATTATGAAAATAAAAATACCTATTTTTTTAAGTTCTATCTATTTAATTTTCGGAGATGCATTTTGCCTTATGAGGGCATTATCAATCTAAATATTTTACATTCAACAACTTGTATTTACATGAAAAGCATGGAAAAGAACATATAAATATTTAGATTGATAATGCCCATATAAGGCGAAACGCGTCTCAGAAAACTGAAAAGGTAGAACATAAAAAATAAGTGTTTTTATTTCCATATGTGTGATTATAGAGTTTTATAAACTTACCTCTGAAACAATAAAAATAATTGTTGGAACATTAAACATTTTCAGAATCAGAGTAATCTCTTTTTCGAAACCTCTTTCAATTGAATGTGGCGTCCGATTGAAATCCTTTGGGGAGATGACTCTTCCAAATCGTTAACCGGCCGTTACTGGACAGCGATAACGCCGCAGGACGGGTCCTGCCGTTAAACGATCGTTATTTTATGTTTGCATGGACTATGAGAAATGCAGATAATTTTTATTTATGCTTTTGCTGTGAACCTGCCGCAATAATACGACGTGGTAATTTTTGCTTGTTTTTTAACCCTTCCGAATCATGTGTTAAATATATGAATGACTAGGATGTTTATTATAATAAGTAGTTCGTAAAAGTCGAAGCTGCTAAAGCTGATTCACTTCTAGTAGTAAAAATAAATATTATAGGAAATATTGAGTATGGAAGTGAAGCCTGGACAAAAAAGAAGGTTGAAAGTAGACTGAATGCGGTGAAAATGTGGTCGCTTATGTTTGGACAATCTTTGTTGGATAGTGTGTAATGAACAAATGAATGTAGGGTAGTAGATATAATAAAGTGTTGAAGGCATCAGGAACAGAGGACATCCGAGAAAGACGTGGCGTGATCACATAAACCAAATATTGGAGAAAGGCCATGTTAAAGGTTTCAACAAACAATGAGCGTGAATAAGAAGAAATGTGAATGTGGACGAGGCAAAAGTTTTATGCCAGAACAAAAGAGTGTTACAATCTATCTTCTCTGAAAACCAACGGTTCTTAGAATATTCCAATGTTCTTACTATATATTATTAGTATATATATATTCTATTATTATATATTATTAGTATATATATATATTATTACTATATATAATTATATTATTAGATTAACCAGATACTGGAAGATGGTCCCGTTAGAAACCTCAACAACCGGAGAGCTTGCATGCGAAGATGTATGAATGTGGATAAGGCGAGAGTTGTATGTCAGGACAGAAGAGTGCGGCGCTCTATCCTCCCTACATACGGAAACGGCGTGATGGTAAGTTAGTTAGTTATTTTTTTCCGAAATAAGCTAAACGCTCGTGTGCTATGAATATGGGACTAACTTGATGGTGTCATGGAATGGGGATCGAACCACTACTAGAGCACTAGGTGAGCGTCATGGCCACTACACTAACAAGCTACTCAAGATAGTTAAGTTAGGTTTAGTTTTCCTCGAAATAATTATATGATTAGCCTACAAGTTATTTCGTTAATTTTTAAACAAATAATATTTAGTAGGTACCAACATAATAAAAAACACAAATATTTTTTTACATTTTTTGTCACCCGCATTTTTAAAAAATTGTCTAATTTGTGTGCCAACAAAAGTTCCCTACGTCATCTTAGCGGCTCCGGTAGGGAGGAATTTTCCCCTCAGGCAAGCAAATCCTTGTCCTTCTTTGTTCACAGCCTTCACATGAAGTCCTTTATCCTTTTTTTGAGGTTAAGAGGAAGTAAACAAATTTTTGCTTTGTCGACCAAAGCCGAATGTGCAATATTTTTTTTACCTGGCGTTTTCACCGTGCGGTCGAGCCACTACTTTACTAAACAATGGCTGCTCCTTGTTCACATACGAAGCAATAAAAGTACAGGCACCTCCCTGAAGACCCGTGAGTCTTAGCTGCAACTTTCCATACACATTTTATCGTGTTTATTGAATCTTATTTTATTGCTAGGTGACTTCACGGGTTTCTTGTTTATCATTTTTTGTAAGTTCTAAGAACACAATTACTGGATTTCATTAATTGTGGAGTATAAAAGCCAAAGCAGCAATATTCAAAAAAATAAAAATGTTTTGAATGCGGTCACCGGGGATTATTAATTGAAAATATACTGAATTATAGATTTTATGTATCTATTCCTTTCAAAATCATGTTTCCTATAAATTTTTAGGCTAATAGCTTTTAGTAATTTTTACTCATATTTTAACGTTTTGTGTTTTAATCTTAACATATAGATATGTATCGCCCCGAACTTTTTTGTAGAACTTTTTGAGTTCTACAACTTCTCTTTAGAAAGTATTTAAATACGTCTTACCGTTAAGGTAGCGTTTGTAAAAAACTCTTAGCAGGACCAGTTTTTCATCGACTTTAGTTGTAAAATAGGTCACCATGAAAAGCCCTTTTATTTTAACTATCTCTACCCTGAAAGTCTATTCTAAATATTGGTGAAAGAATTTTTGAAATCGGATTAGCGATTTCGTAGATTACCTCCTAGATTAAAACTAACAAACTTTACCTCTTTATATATTAGTATAAATATTTTTTATTAAATATCGAATTCAGTATATTCTTAAAATAATTCTCGATGAGTGCATTATTTTTTTTTGATATTGCTGCCTTTGCTTTTATACCACTCAATTAATATAAATTATAGTTGTCTCACAGAGAGGAAGCTATTTGTATACGGGAAACCATGTATGGAAGTCTTTATTGGGTATCCACAAGGCTTATGACTTGTCGTGGTTTGCTTAAGTGATGATATTACTTAATGCAACGTTCACAATTGCACCTCAAAACAACCAAAAATATATTTCGAATTTGGAAAGTTGTGTGTACGTTAATCGTGCATTTTATTTTTTGCATATTTGGAACAATTACACTATCGCCTTCTATGGTTTGAAAATTTGTCATCACCATGAAATAGTATATAGATGTTGCCGTTGGTAAATAAAATCATCTATACAAAAGGAGTAAAAAATTGAAATTAATTGTCAAGCGTATCATAGTGTACAAGTTAAAAATTCGGATGAAAATTATATATACTCTTGTGTACGTAGGTACATTAAAAATAATACTGCATCATACTCCAGTCAAAAAGCAAAATATACAAGTCTCATTTACCAGTTGCGACATTTTACACGGCGGTATACTATTTCATACCAAATTTTTCGTCGTTACAAATATGCAAAGTAAGGAGCATGAATAACATATAAACTTTCAAAATTTGATAGATGTGTGTGGATGTTCTTGGGTGGAATCGGTGAACGTTGCACTGTAAAGTGAAAAATTAAGCCAGCCAGGATAGATCGTAAGCCCAGTGGACACCCAATAAAGATTTCCATACATGATTTCCCTTATATAAATAGCTTCGTCTCAGTGAAAGATCTATAAATAATCTTAATTAAAGTTTCTTTTTTCCATATACCTTACCTTTCTTTCGTATCACTAACAACATAGCAAAAACAACAGGTTACAATAAAATTTTGTCACGTATCGTGGCTTGGGGGAATGAATGAAAACACTGGAAATTAATTAACGATCCGTTAATTAATGATTAATTAATTTTGCAAAGTACACTTAATCACTTAAAATGAATTATGTTTAACGCTATTCCTTAATCTAAACTATATCGCAATACATCACTCGTTTATGAACACTTTATTATCATTGGGTAATACGTATTTAACATTTACTAGAACATTCCATCTGATTCTTGCACGTATTAATCGCTCCGGTTTATTTCGCCAATTAGGTACTTCGCTCGATATCTGTCGCTTCGCAATTCCTCACGATCGGTCACACTGGGTGTCGTCTCGCGGCTCGCGGTTGACCGCGATCCGCGCTATTTACATACAAAAACAGGATTATCAAACCTCATAGATTTTTCTATGGTTAAGGAGATTTTCCGAAGGTTGTTATAGGCCGTTCTCGATTCTTCGATAGTGTTGTTCCAAGTGACAAAGAATTCGGACAGTGGGTAACAACATAAAATTTATGGCCGAAATTCGTATTTTTTTCAAAACGACCAATTTTTTTCATGTGCTGAAGAATTTTAGAGACTCGAATTAAGCGTATTTACAAAAATGTAATTTTTTTAATCGGAAAAATTTTGGCATACCTAGTGAGTATTATTTTTGGGTGCAAGTATATTGATATCACCCAGTACGTTGCTGATTAAAAATAAGTTATTGTACATATTATTATGATATATTCATTAAACATAATGAAACATTGCGAACGCGTTCCTCGGCTTGTCAGAACTTTTCCTAATACACCTCGCTTTCATCTTTATGAAATGACAAACCCCAAAGCCAGGTTATGTGGATAACATAATGGCGTATGTAATATATATGGAAATATATTCAAATTAATTCTCAAACCGAGTGAGTAATAAATGGGTTCGGAGAATTGCTCAGAAATAAGATATTTGTTGGCAGAATATTATTATTTTTCTGTTAGAATACAACTTGCGCGTGTTTGGGGTCTTAACGATAAATTTCTCCTCTTTATGTGACATCTATTGACGGCTAGAAAGCCAAACGCTTAGGTCAAAAGATCTCTACTTTATCGACGGTCGGAAGCTTTTTGGATTTTTATTTCTACAACTAGCCTACGTGACTCCATTATACTGAGTTTTGAAAATATAACCCGAAACGTTTATTTATTGAAGATTTTTTTCTGCTTATTTATTTCAAATCTTCAATTTTCAATCATATTGCCGGTCTGGTGTGTCTAAAAGATAAAACAAATTGTTTAACAAAAGATGTAAAAATTATTATGCTATGGGCGTATTAAAATTATATTGAATTATTCATAGTATTATAGAGTATATTTAGATTTACACAGCAAAAATAGAAACATAAATCTAAACCACAGATTTAGTTTAGTTTTATATACGTGTAGGATCGAAGCTCTTTTTACTCCCTTTCTTTTAAGTCGTAGCGTCTGCTTGTCTGCTTGTCGGCTTGTCTGCTTGTCTGCTTGTCGGCCTGTCTGCTTGTCTGCCGAAAAGACTTTGGATCGATTTTTAACCCTTTTACCGTTATCCAATCGAGCTAAAACTTTGCAGGCAGACTCGTGGTGACGATAAAAATGATCTAACAAAATTTCGTTTAATTTTTTTAAATAATTATAGTATAATTTTGGAATTTTCGAAATTTTAACGATTTTAGGCACGAAACCTGTTTCAATGAGATATGGAGTATAATAAAAATTTGGTTTTTATGGGTTAATTTTTTTAAGATTTTAAATGCGTATCTTTATGGAGAATAAATATTCAATATTGTATTAAAATTGCTCTATTAATCAAAGTAATGCGTATGCAATCATTTGCTCACGAAAAAAATAAAATTTTTCAACAATACAACAAAACTGTCAATGTCGTAGTTTTTTTTATTTATTAAAGCGATCGTAGAGTTAAAAAACCACACAAAATAAAATATTAAAAAAATGTGTTTTTTAAAACATAAATTTTAAGTAAACAAACTAATAGATTTTGCAATAAATTTCATAAGCTTAGTTACCTATAATCGTTTATTTTGTAATATTATTGAAAAAAAAGACATCTCACAAGGCCATTCAGTCATAAAAGTCCCACAAAGTGGAGCAATTTTCTTGATTTTTAAAACTTCGTTGGTTTGGTAATTTATTAATTAATTATACAATTCAGTTTGTGTCATTTAAAAAAGATATCCGTACTTGATATCCTACTTAACTTGATGAATAAATTTTAAAATGATATATTTCCATAGAAAGATGTGATGAGAAAAAATGGTGAAATTAGCTCACTCTGCCCGACGATCGCCTTAATATTTGTAGGTACTTCTTTAAACAATTGTCCGTAATAATAATATGTGTTATTATCAATTCTAAAGACAATGGTCGTGGCCACTCAGCAACAGCTGATTGCTTTCTGCTAATTAATAAAAATAGTTTTTATTCAAAATACTGTTTTTGAAACGATTACGATTTTATTATATTACCTACTAGCGGTATACCTTAAAAATCACGGGACATAATAATTGCAGTATTTTGAAGCTGAAAATTCATGAATAGAAAACAATTTATTTTTGAAATTGTCCTTATTTGCTTAAACCTAAAACTAAATATAATAAAATAATAATATAAAAATGTAAATTGGTGGGGGCGACCCTTGCATGTTGCCTCAGCCCGCGCTGATTGCGTGCCACACTCTAATTATCCAAACTTGTAATTCCAGCGTCAATCTAGTAAGTTAAGGACTTTATAGACCGACAGACAGACAGCGTGTACTAAAAATGAAAACTGTAAGTATATACATAAACAAAAACAAAAAAATAAATGGGAGTTGAATATATAATTAAGAACAAAATAAATAATAGTGGTTTTACACAAAGTGATTTCTATTAATTAATAAAAATGATATTACCACAAAGTTATATTGTTATAGAAGAATATGTAATGTAAATAATAAAAATATACTTTGTTTTCATTACTCATATATTGAAAATATCAAAATGTTGCAGGGCCAATGGTCCCTTTGTTAGGATATAATATATACATTTTATCTTGACGAAAGGACCTTTGGTTCTGAAACATGTTGATTTTTTCAACGTACAAGTGGTGAAAATAAAGTATACTTTTATTACCTACATTAATAATGTCACCACAAAATCATTTTGCCCCTTTTGAAGAAGAAAATATGTTGTTACGACAGGATAGTTAGTATTTTTTATATATTATCCTTCAAAGAGATTAATTTAGTATGTTTTAAATCAAAGAACTGTGTTCTAAAATTCCAATTTTGCAATAAAAACGTTGAAATGATTAAAATAATGGGCAAAATATGTTACGGCGATTAGATTTTTTATATTATTTCTTTAAGCAAAGTACCTATACCCAATTAAAAAACCCGATAAAATGCGAGTCGGGACCAAGTTCTACTCTCTGCAGTGGAAGTTCGCTCTGAAACTGACTGGCATCCTTGCAGTATATTCATAACTGAAGCCGTGTGGTTTAACCTGGAAATAACTCTTCCTCCAGGCGCAATACCGGCTGATTGGTATATTGGAATAAGTTTAGTGTGTTTGGCGCTTTTGTGTAATGGTAGTAGATTCGTGTCTATACACGAATGTAGATGTTTAATGTATCTGTTGAAACGGTGTTTCAGCTGCCTAATGAAGGTTTGACCGTGTTTCTACGGATATAAAACTGGTTGATTAAAAATGATGAGGGCTTTTAAGGGGTTACACCAATCGCGAGCCTAAAATTCAGATATAAATTTGGTGATTACTTAAAGAGTGGTGATTATTTTTTTGTTAATTACCCTTATTAAGGTACATATTGAACAATTATTGTATTAGAATTTTTTTCAAAAAAGAAAATAACAAAATTGCGGCGTTATGCCTATTCCCGTGGAGCTCCTCCGCCGTGACTGAAACACAACATTAAGAAATGAAATATCTATAATGCAGTGTATTCGATCCTTTTTTTTGCAAACGATTGTCATTTGTATTAATTATGTTGTATGCAATTAAAAGTTCGTATGCAAAATCACAGATACTTCACTTCTAAATAAGTACATGAACTTTTGTCTCAGATAAACAGAATGTTGCATTCAGTCACGGCGAAGGAGCTCTAGGGGAATGCACATAAATCATGTATAACGTGGCAATTTTTTTTTTTTTTCAAATATTTTCCAATGAAATAATGTACCTTTGTGGTATAACCCCTTTAAGAGTTGATGAAAATAAATTCCGTTTTAATATTGTACATTTGATGCAAATTTATAAAATGAATAACAAATGTTTAGATATACGGCACATTTTCTTTTAATGTTAATAAAAAAATACCGATGGATTTCAGACACCACATCTGATCGAACATAATAATTTCGTTAATTTACGTCTTACTGTCAGTAATTTCCTGTAAGGTCGGTAATTTCGTTCAAATTCACGGCTAAAAAAACGAAATAACACGGAAAGCTCATGAAGGTTCTCAAATGCTCTGGAAGGTTCTGGAAGGAAGAAGTTCAAGAAGGTTCTATAAGGTACCAAACTGAGTGGCGGTGTGTGTCGGTGAGTCTAGAAAGTTCCGGAAAAACCTGCTGTAGAAAGTTCTGGAAGGAGAACGTTGTAGAAGATTCCCGAATATTCTATAAGGTTCCAAACTGAGTGACGGAGTGTGTCGGTGGGTCTAGAAGATTCCAGAATGCTCTACAAAGTTCTGGATGGAGAAAGCTTCAGAATGTTCTATAAGGTTCTAAACGCAATTCTATGCTCACCGAATTATAGTCCCGGGCGAAGCTGGGCCAACCGGTAAGTATATACTAGGGTTTAGCGTTAGTTATTTAAAGGCGCGAACCATGTTTCGTGATTTTTCACGGGTATACGGCTAGTAAGAAACTAATATCCGTGAACGGTAACTTTAACTGGGAACATTCATCAACGTCTGTCTCGGGATTGTTGCATGCATTTTTATTTCCCTTGTCTTTGCACGTCTTTTACAATGCTCGCGTTCGCGTCTCTCGCAGTTCATAGTACCGGTTCAAATTTATCACGGATACGTGAAATTGTCAGTTGCGTTAGAAGTCACGTTTCCACTATTTTTGGACTCCAACAATTGTGAGTTCGGGAACCTACCTCTGGATATATGTACTAACGGAGAAAATGACGCAACATAATAATAAACAGTCCTCGCCGTGGTAGATTTAAGTGTATAATATGTACGTGACAGAGAACTAATTATTTGTTCAAATTTAATAATTAAAAATATCCCAAATTCTATACAACCATATTTTTTAATTTTTTAAATAAATATTCTTACTATTTTCAAACTAAGCTAAACGTTTGCGCTATGAAAATAGGACTAACATGCTGGTCTGGAGTGAGATTTGAACCCGCGACCTTTGGATCACGAGGCGAGAGTCCTAACCACAGGACCAACAAGCAACTCAAATATTAATACTAATAATTCTATACTAATGATAAATTAATGAATTTTTTATTAATTAACAAGGATAAAATTAATATTAAAAAAGAGGGTTAATAAATTATTTTGTAATGATTGCAATTATTTTCTAATGGGTAACTTATACAAAATTTGATATTATATATAATTATTTTGAATATTCTAATTATCTTTTGGAAACAAACCATTACTTTGAGATGAACAATATAAATTATACACATATATTGAGTAAATGTTTTTAGTATCTGATGAAGCGACTGTTAGCTCCAAAACATGATGGTTATTATATAAACAGTGGTTTTTTTATACAGACAATTTTTATTTTATTAATATAACTAATTATTCATTTGAGAAAAAATAGACTATACATAATATCAATTAAATTTTTGGAAAATAAAAAAATTATACAAACACACATAAAAATCGTGCAACTATTTAAGAGTTCCATCAAAAATACGTATGTAATACGATCGAAAATTATTTATTTTACTTATATATACTTTTAAATACCCTTAATCAAAATATTAAATAATTTTAATTTTAGTCATACAAATTGCTTTCAACTAGTGCGCAAATCTACCATCAAATATTTTGGAATTATCATTGGTTGTAGCGTAAAGTGGACGGAACAAATTAACATTGCTGTTGGGCGAAGTAAAGAAGCTTTCTTCGTAAAATTTAGACATTTAGAATATCCAATCATTGAAAATAATTTATTATGCTTTTGTGCAGTCACTTATGCAAATTGTAATAATCGGGTGGGGTTTACTAATTTAAAATGTACGGAAATCTAGATTTTATGTGTCTATCCCTTCCAAAAGCTTGTTTCAATAAAAGTTGGAATTGCTAACAAGTGTTTCATTTTGTTCTCCATCGCAGTAAACCCCGTAAATATATTTTATTTTGTTTTTCAAAAAATTATTTATATAATATAATATATATATTATTATATTATATTATATGTAGGAATAATATATAAAAATATATAAATTCCCTAAATACCGATCTTTTTTCTGGATAGTCTCAACCGTTTTCGTACGTATAGGTATTACTATTCAATAAGAGTCATTTAATTAAGTTCTATTATTATATTATATAATGCAATTATAAATATGGAAAAATTATGAGGAAAATTTTGAAAAATAAATGATCTTCGCCCTATGAAATGTGGTGTTAAGCAAAGAGGTGGCTTGTCAACAATATTATTCAACTTACACACGGAAGATCTAAACGAAAAGTTCAGAATAGCAATGAAGGATGTCACATGAATGGTACACGTAGGTATATAAGATCTGAATGGAAAGTTCAGCAAAGCAATAAAGGGTGTCACATGAATGCTACATGTGTACAGTAATGATTCTAGGAATTTTGTACGCCAAAATAAGAACGACGGAATACATGATAGCAATTATAATAATACAAAAAATGTACATTTAACATTTATGATGGAAATTTATACGCCCAGCATTTGCACGACGTTTTTGTATGTAAGTACTAAACATATCGAATAATATTCAGAATTTTGTGCTTTATGCAATATGAAATGTTATAAATGTAAATATATACAGTAGATCTTCGTTAACTGGTAATTCAATGAACAAAAAAACCGCTATGAATTATGCGTAACCCCGTTAATTCTAGATTCTAGGTACCAAAGCCGCGATGAGATTGTGAAAACTGCAGGAAATCGTAAAAATCATGGAAAAACGTTAATTTCGTGAAAAACGTAGGTATTTTTGTATATTTTAAATAAATCGTTACAAAAATGGTATTGAATTATTTTCCGTTTTCATTTTCGAGAAAAAATTTAATTTTTTTCTACTTTGTCATGTTTGGATGGCTTGTAATGTTAATGTTTATGTAATGTAAATAAATACTTTGGATGTATTGTAAATGTTTAGATTTATCTTTGAATTTATGGAAAGGTCTTCAATTTTCACTCAATTTTAACATTTAAATTCGTCTTTTTCTGATTTTTCTGAAACTATGATCTAATAATACGCGAAATAATAAGATAAGTCACTCATAACTTTTACCAAAGACAATGAAACATTTTGACAACACAAACACAGTTTTTATAAAAAATAATCTAGCTAAAAGGGACTTAAAAGGGAAAAATAATTTTAAGCGCGTCGAAGCACGATTAATTAGCGCGAACAAAAACTATCCGTGCATATTAAGGATGCCAACTAAAGAAAGCATACACAGGATTCCCCATTTTCATAAATCGCGACATAATATGAATAGACAAAGGGGATTTCAAAATATATAAAGGATAGGTACACGCACGGGTGCGCGCGATCAAAATGCCGCGCCCATTGTCAGTTTTTTAAAATATTATTGCTTGTAAAATATTGATTTATTAAATTTAAAATATATTAATTTACGATGCAAGGGTCTAAACAATTATTTTAATGGATGAATTAACGGGAAAAATATGCATACGAGAATAGAGTTAAGGATTTTCTAAAAACTCTACACGCGGTTAGATCGCCTAATCTAGTGCTGTACGGTGTAGCATTGTTGTATATATATAAAAAAACTGATTTACAAGAAGATGCTTGTCTACATCTATGATGTCTTTTAAATTATATTAAAAGTATTTCAAATTCACACTGATTTATACAATATGTGATAAACTTTATGTATCAATTTATAAATTGTAGGTAATTTCATTGAAAAAGTTAGTACATATATTATTATTCTACTTGAGTTTCGGGAGTGACAGAACTCTTCATCAATAGGTGAACGTAAATGGTTCAGGTGGTATAATCGGTAACTGGGATGGAAGGGTATGGAAGAGCCCTATATTCAATAGTGGAGAGATGAAGATTAAAAAAGAAGAAGAAG
The DNA here is from genome assembly GCA_016648135.1 of Agrypnia vestita. NCBI lineage: Eukaryota > Metazoa > Arthropoda > Insecta > Trichoptera > Phryganeidae > Agrypnia > Agrypnia vestita. Next base: position 12,519 of record JADDOH010004256.1, read on the forward strand.
AAGAATTGGTAATTAATTTCGGAAAGAGAATTTTTCTGATTCAATTCTTGGTCGTAACTTTATATATTTTACTTCAATACAAAGATTTTTTTGTTCGTGTTTCTAAGTGAAATCACTCGTATAATTAGGGGCCATCCATACATTACGTCACGCAGTAAGTGGGGGGAGGGAAGCAACAAAGTGTGACATTGTGTGACATTGTTTGACAAGGGGAACGGGGGGGACGAGTCACAAGCTTCGTGAGGTCACATGTATAAATCTAAAGTATTAAAACTCAACTCTAATGAAAACATTTAAATATTAATATACACATCGAAGTTTCCTAACATTATTCAAACCAAGAAATAAGTGACTGCCATGCCAGTCATAAATAATATAAAGCAATGGGTTCAAAGTCCATGGACATAAGACGATTAAATTTTGTATCGTTCATTTGTGTTATGTTTTGTATAATTTCTAAAATGTTGTTGATTTTATGGAAAATATATTAATTGGAAATATATAAATGATTTTGGAATTGGTGTTTTAATTTGATAATTTCTTATGTTTTTCTTATGTTTTTCTGTATTATTATTATTACCTTTTAACTATTATTATTGTAACTTTTAACTGTATTTTATTTTAACTGTCTTATGTTATTTAAAAAAAAAAAATATTCTGTATATTGTAAAAGCCCATAAGGGCGTTAA
>JADDOH010004256.1:13284-57944 GCA_016648135.1 Agrypnia vestita
AATAAATAAATAAATAAATAAATAAATAAATAAATAAATAAATAAATAAATAACTAAATAAATAAATAAATAAATAAATAAATAAATAAATAAATAAATAAATAAATAAATAAATAAATAAATAAATAAATAAATAAATAAATAAATAAATAAATAAATTTTAAATTGCAAAATATGTGACGTCGCACCAAGGGAGAGTAGGTTACACAAATGTGACAACCTTTGTGAGGCCTACTTTCCCCTTTCTAATTTCTTCCTAGTGAGATGAGTGGCTCCTTTTCCTACCGGCTATAAAAATAAATAAATAAAAAAATTATTTGATTGAAGTGAGAATTTATTTCGAAAAAGAATGAGCGGGGATCCAGCTGTATATTTATACAATATTATTATGTAACAAGGTTGATTTGTACATTTTTTTCATGAAATTTCAAAGAATTTAATATTCCGGTGGGTGTATTTGATTTTTGAATTAGCTGATTTCTGGAAGTGAAATAATTCACTTTGCAAATGGCGCTCCGAGATGGATACTTGATCATAAGATTTACACCTATAAATGGCATCAGTTCGTCGAGCTGAAGGCCTGAATACTAAGTGAGTTCCTATCCAGTCAGATTCCACGGAAACCACAGGCCTAATATTGCGAAATGCCGGAAAGTACAATAAATTTATTTGTCTGGCACAGTGGATCAAAACTGTTCCTGTAAAATAATAAAATGCTTAAGATAAATAAATTACAGATGTCTCACAGAGATGAAGCAATTTATAAAGAAAACGTTTATCGAAATCGTTATAAGGTGGCCCCGGGCTTATGGCCTGCATTAGCTGGCTTAAGTGATCATCTTTACACGATGTAGCATTCACCAATCCACCGTAAGAACACACTATCAAATTTTCGAAAAGTGATTAATAAATTAATTTAATTTAATTTTAATTATAATTACATAGACATTTTTAAATCGACTGTACGGGACATAAAATGAAAATTCACTTCACAATCGCACCTAAATTAGTTCACTCAATTTATGTTCTCATTTATTCCCATCCTGCGTACTTGTATTCTAATCCTACGTTCCTCTCCATCGTCCCCACCCCCCCTCAACTTACTCTGTAACCAAAAATTCTTTTAATTTTCATGATTATACGTATTATGTATTATTTCATTTGAACTTTTTTGAAAAAAAAAAGATGCGTCATGTCCATTTTTGTGGAGCTCCTCCGCCATGGCTGAGATTATATTTCACCGGTGCACGCTTCTCTGATACAGAAAACAAGGTAATTTTCTCGTCTAGAAATGAAATATCTCAAATTTTTCAATAAAATAATAGTTTCATATAATTTTCAACAAGTACCGATAGAAAAATTCAAATAATTAGTCATGTCCTTGTAAAAAATCAAACAATTTCTACCTTAATTTCAGGCTTCCGGGTTGGTGTAATTCCTTTATTCAAAGGACCTTTGATCTCTAATTGCTGAAATTCTATCTAATTTGCTTCAGTTTTTCAGAAGGTGCCAATAAAAATGTATCTTTCACAACAAATTAAATTATCGCAAAATCGTAGTACGTTCGTGATAGCATGTAAAAAGCGTTAGTTTCATTAGCGTCGTTGCGGCCATGATAGATATTTCATTGCTAAATAAGTATAATAACTTTTTTCTGTTTCGAACAAACGTGCACCGGGGAAAGTTGCATGTTAGTCACAGAGGAGTTTTACGGAAATAGATATAACGCGGCCATTTTATATATTTTTAGCAAAAACATTCCAATAAAATAACAGTTTAATGTGTATCTGAATAAGTTTCAATAAAAGTATTTGCCTTCTTGTAAAAAAATTACTCAATTTTTACGAAAATTTTATTCTTCCAGGTTGGTGTAACCCTTAAATTTCAATGTTTTATTGCAACAATCGTATGTTGCAGATTAATCCCTCGCAATCAAATTGACATCTCATTTCCCGCGCCTTGACAGAGCGTCTGGCCGAGGTACTTGCTCAGTAAAATTTTGCAAAATATTAGCACAGGACGCCGCCGCCAGGTGGTGCGGGGGTGTAATGGAGTTCGGTAATTAGCTTTGGCGGGAGAGCGAAGTCGGCTTCCAAATTCAATTTTCCGCACCGCGATTTCCCTCCAATATAATGTCCCCGCACATTTATAGGTTAGAAGGTTAGGAGTAACCATGTAACTGGTTGGGAGCTTTTCACGGCTTAGCCTCAGTTTGCAAAAACGGTTTAAAAGCTTAAAGTTTCACAGGCAAACTTCTATTTGATCCTTGTTGCAGACTCTGCAACCAAAAATTGAAAGAGTTTATTTTAACACGAGAGTGGCTCTTTGGATACTTGAAGGAATATAAAATGAGGATAGTACAGGGACTCGATAGAAGTTTTCACGTGCAAATGTTTCTATTTATTGATTTAATCGAAACAAGATTTCGTTAAAATAAAAACGTAACTTTTACTGCTGTTTACACAAGTTGTAAGATGTGTTTATATATTATTCAAGAGATTGTTAACTTATATTTGTTTTTATTTTTAATTTTATGCAATCCAATGGCATATGTTTGACATCTTTTGGAACAATATCAAATTAGCAATGTACACTTATGGTTAAGTTTATGCTAATTTTAATAGCGCCATTTTTATGTTAGAGACGATTCAAGTGCGCTTTACAAATACACTTATAGAAAAATTCGAAAACTTTAATATCTCAGGCATATAATTGGTATGCAGAGAAGTATCAGATCTTGCATCTCACAATGCAAGGACAGAATAATATTTGTGGTCCTGGAAGAAGGAGAAAATTGTGGTAGAAAAATTTAAGGCAATGGTTTGGCCAGCCTATTTCCTCATAGCTTAGTTTAGCTCAGCTTCAGAACCTTCCAAGCGAGAGAAAGTAATGTTCTAACGTAAGTCCTTTCGTATTGAAATGACACCAAACTGACGAAAAACATATTTAAACACTAATAGCATAATAATATCTTTCAAATAATGTCAATACCATGGCTGTTACCCAGACTTTTATGTATTTTATTTCATTTTAAAGATCTATACCTCTGAAAAACACACCATATATTATATAGAAAGCATTATCGAATTTAATTTGAAACTTTTAGGTATCATAATTTGACAATTTTACTTAAGATAAAGTAAAATAAAGTATAATCAAATTGAAGTTTGCCAAAATTTAGTTTGGCGAGAATATTTAAATTTTTATATTATATAAATTTTTGATTAACTCTTTCAAATTATTTTTTTTGTAAACAACTGTTAGATTTAGAATTGGAATGAAAATAATATTTGTATAAAAAAATACTCTTGGCTTCACCGTCCCTCTGCATGTACGAGTACATTTAAAAATTCATACACATTCTGGGTGCACTAAATCTCAATCATATAAACATTTCACTCTTCCGCCTGTCCATTTTTGTAACGTAATATGTATCGGACATGCAATCTGTAATATCCTTAACCAAAGCCGTTTCAATGTACGAATCACAAGTTTCATTCACATTTTATTTATGAAGTTGTGTATTTTCAGAATATATTTGGCGATAATAATTAAACAATTTTTAATAAACCATAAAATGGTTTACAGTAATGTTTAAGTTTAAAGCATAGATTTGCGCGAAAACAGATGTTGATTGGAGGAAAATTAAAAAGATGTAAACAATCGATTATTGTATTTTTTACCAAACACAGAACGCGTTATCGTAAAAATCTATGGTTTTTACAAAATATTACTATCATCCAAGTTGATACAACCAGCTCTTAGAAGGGCACACAAAATAGACTAATAGCCAGCAAACGCCAGACTTACGTTACAGTATCAAACCTGAAATATTTTCTATAAATGCAATCTATAGTAGGTAAGAAGGTTTGGATATTATGAAATTTGAGTTCGGGGATTTTGGCAGATAACAGGTAATACAGGTACAAAAAATTTAGTAAGTAAAATGTAAAAATAATAAATAAATTAAAGATAAATTATAGAAATCTCACATAGACGAAGAATGATGAGAAAAGTGGATGGAAGTCTCTTATACGATGGCTCAGGGTTTATAACCTGTGTGAGCTTGCTTAAGTGATCAATCTATACAATGCAACGTTTACCAATTTCATTGTAAGAACATCCACATATTAGGTCCTTACATATGAAATTGGCGTTTTGCCGTACTGGAAAAATTGATCTCAAATATCTTCTCTTTGGTTAGGAATTCCAAATCCAAATTTATACAGCTATTTACTCATGTATTTGTGTTTTGAAAATTATAATTCATTTGTTTTTTCCTCAATTGTTTTTTTCTTTGCGTCACTCAGTGAAAAACTTGAAATACTTAAAATATGAAAAACTTGAAATATCGCGTTATTTACGAGTACGAGTTCCACCGTGGCACCAGTGCTGCAGAAACGGCTCGAAGGATTAATGATGTGTATGGCGACGGTGCCGCAAAAGAAACTAGTGCGTTTTTGGTTCCAACGTGTTTCGTTCTGGCAATTTCGACCTGCAGAACAAGCCCGTGGACGGCCGGAGACCAAAGTTGATAATGAAGAATTGAAGGCTATTGTGGAAGCGGATCCATCGCAAACCACATCCGAGTTAGCTGAAGGCTGCGGTGTTAGTGATAAAACTGTTTTAATCCACTTGAAGCAAATTGGTAAGGTGAAAAAGCTTGAAATGTGGGTAACTCACGAATTGAGTGAAGCAAATCAACAAACGCGCGTTGACTGCTGCGTTGCATTACTCAACCGGCACAATAATGAAGGGATTTTAAATCGAATCATTACTTGTGATGAAAAGTGGATCCTGTACGATAATCGGAAGCGCTCATCGCAATGGCTGAACCCTGCCGAACCAGCCAAACCATGCCCAAGCGAAAATTGACTCCAAAAAAGTTACTTGTGAGCGTTTGGTGGACTAGTGCTGGTGTCGTTCACTACAGCTTTCTTAAATCTGGCCAGACGATTACGGCAGATGTCTATTGTCAGCACCTGCAAACCATGATGGAAAAGCTAGCTGCTAAACAACCGAGGCTGGTTAATCGCTCTAGGCCACTGCTGGTTCATGATAACGCTAGACCACACACTGCACAACAGACGGCTACCAAATTAGAGGAGCTTCACTTGGAATGTCTAAGACATCCACCGTACTCTCCGGACCTTGCCCCAACAGATTACCATTTTTTTCGAAATTTGGATAACTTCTTGCAAAGGAAAAAATTCAACTCCGATGGGGCAGTCCAAACCGCCTTCAAAGATTTTATTGATTCCCGTCCGAATGGTTTTTTTAGTAAAGGGATCGATGAACTACCTATGAGATGGCAAAAGTGCATAGATAGCAATGGTACATACTTTGATTAAATAAATATATTATAATAAAAAAAAAATCGGCTTTATGTTCCTCCCATACTAAACGCCAATTTCATATGTAAGGACCTAATATTATCAAGTTTTTGAAAATTCTATATATTGTTCGAATCAAAAACATTTCATACATTACATTGGCCTCTGCTAGAGACATTATTTGATACTCATTAACAAGTTAGTATACATAGATATATGTATCGAAATTGTATACAACGATCCTGCAAATGTGATATTTAGCCTGAGACAATATTGGGATCGTAAGATTGTTATCCAAATGCTTAACAAACGAGAATAAAAATAAAATAAAAATAAGAATAAAAATAAACATGAGAATTATGAGGTTACGTTTGCGATAGGTACCTACTTCGGTAATCCGTTTGAAGCTCTGTCGGATCAGATCACCTGGATAAGAAGACACCGGAGAAATCAATTTTCTAAAGGCATTGCAGACATCGGATACTGCCAATAAAGGTATTTAATTTGAGAGAGATATGTGAAAATATAAAAATATCCTTAGTTAAATACGACGAACACCGACGTACACCTACACCTATATCTCGTTTTTTTATTTTTATTTTCGTCTATTATGTGTTGGGATAACAATCTTAAGATCCGAATATTGCTATTTTCGGAATACGGCCGAATTCCTGCATATGTAAAATTGTTAGGGTTACGAATTATTTATGTATTTAATTGAGCTGTTAGTAGGCAGGTACCGCTGGTAACACCTGCGCCAACTGTTAAACAAGCAACGCGATATTTGTTGAACTTTTAGCATCAAGTTGAAATTGTAAATAAATAAGCGACAGCGAAATGTCCAAGTACCTCCGTATCTGTTTTCAGTTTGAAATATTTGAACTTGTTTTCGCAAACTTCATTACTGGTACCCACCACCCAGGGCTGGTCAGGCACCGTTTGTTACTGAGATTGTATCAAATTACTCCGTTACAACCGCCGGTAATAAAAATGTTCATTTATTTACCTGTTCAAACCGGAGACCGTGGGCGCGCACTTTCGTCTCTAGCAGGAGTGGATTTTTCTGCAGTGTTCCTGCTTTTGTTTGATAACAACGCATTTGAATATAAATAAACTAAAATTAGTAAATTAGATTTTTGAAGTGAAAACTTCTTTAGGCTCATATTACGTTCTTTCTAAACAGTGAACGAAAGTGAACCATCACGCTCGGGTCGGTGACGCTGAATCGGGTATACTCGGCTCCGCTCGAACTCGGTAGAGGCAACGTCTTCGCCTTCTCCAGCCGTTTAATTTGTTTTTTAGCCGTGAATTCAAACGAAATTAAAGACGTTTGATGAAGTTGCGGACAGACAGATGGACAGACAGACAGACAGACAGATGGACAGACGGATAGACAACCTAATTATTATATTTAATTTAGACGAGAACGCTTCTTAAACCACATCAAACAATTGACACCGAGACCATTCATGGCTTTCAGGGAGCTCAGGGCTTTCCAGCCAGCACATAAAAATAAGCAAGATGTTGGTAGTTAGTGAGAAGATAATGAGAAGAACTTTGTTTAAACCACTCCTTGATATTTAAACACAACGTATTTTCCATGTCTCAATAGATGAAGTTTATATAAATTAATTGAAGTTTATGAATTTATATTTTTTAATATGTTTGAATTTAATAAGATTAGTGACAAAAACGTCTAACTGTTCACATCTGTTAGCTAGTCTAGTAAGCCTTTTCAGCGGAGAATTTAAAAAGTAGTTAGTGACTGCTGTTTCCAAGGCAAAACCTACATAATTACTAGTTTCGCGGGATGGAACACGAAAGCGGATACGTTCCAAAATATGAGAGCATTAAATAGTTTCGTTTATTATTTTATGAAAAAAGGTAAGATTCGTCACTATTCTAAAACTAAATGCAATCAGCTACATAATAATTTTGAAAACGGAATGAGTTCAGCTATAGTATTCTAGTTACGGTTACGGATGAACATTCGAAATTATTATTATTTGGGAAACCGACGATAGTAATAAAAAATAAAGCGCACTTGCGTGTACGCTAACCATTAAATTTGAAATCGAAATTTCAACACGAACATAAAAATATTTCTCTGATCAAATTATAAAATTCTAAACATTACATCGAGCAAGCGTACTTTCAAGTAGGCATTGCTAAATTCCATTCATTCCTTCAACTGACGTGCAACCATATCGTAAGCAAGTGGTATACAGAGATGCAAACGTATGAACAATGTTCAAATAAAGGTCCCGATTGACGTCAAGACGTGATCTCTGTACGTCATCTGTATAGAGAAGAGGAGGCGAGATAATATAACTCGGAATTTCGTAATTGTTAAGCAAGTAAATAATAAATGATAAATCCTTCCTTTCCCAAGTGATTCACAACCTTATTGATTCTCCTGAAATCACCAGCCTGCTTCCCACGCCTCATTCAGATCTACCAGATCAAGCTACCCCCTTTCTTTTTCAACCTATCATCACTTTTAGGTCATCGGTTAAAGATTGATAATAGAAAATCCAATAATAGGAAATCCCCTCCCATTCCATGCATGTACTCGTATTGTGCTAAGATTATAATATTTTTTATAATTTAATTAAATTAAAATCCAAATACTTAAAGTAAACAAAAAATTAGGCACACAAACCTTTAGAAATAAAAGATCATTTTTAAATTTTAACATTCCCAAATATAATACTAGTGCAGCGAAAAACCACCATTCTTCTGTATGAATTAAATATTTTAATCAATTATCCAATATATTAAAGTCCAAATCGTTCAAAATCATGAAATAAATTCTATTTAAACTCCAAATAATATATTTAATTTATTTCAATTCATTGCTTTAATTAATCTATTACTGTATATTCCATTATTATTTCATCAATATATATTTTTTTATAGTACATCTATTTTATTTGCTTTAATTAAATATTTTATATGTACTTCTAACATATTTATCTGTTATAGATTGAATAACATTACTTTCATGATATTACACCGTAAGCCGACTCCCTTTCTAAACATGAGCATTTCTGCTTTCTTAGAGGTAGCAAGTAAAAGATTTGATTGTTATAATTTATTTCAAATTTAAATCATACTGTAATTAACTAAAAATACCTTAGCAATAAAAATATTCAATACATATTTTTAATACCAAATATGAAGAGTATTTTTTCGTTGAGTCAGAAACTGAAGCTCGTCGACCTTCCCGAGCATGTCCATTATACATATACATTAAACGTATTATTAATTATCAGTGTTTATTAAATGGATCAACATCTGTGTCTGTTAATTAATCTTTATTATTATCACTCCCTTATCTGTGACGTCTTATGGATAATTGTGAGAGACATATAACTACTCTCTTGTACTCTTTTTTTACCTTAAAATTAATTTCTTCCTGTTTGATGACCAAATAAATAAATAAAGTAAATTTAGAAACATAAATTTTTAATACTAGTGATCCAATCAATTGTATTTCATTTTTAAAATCAGGGTAGGTACAAAACCGGAGAACATTCCTTCGCAAAATTCTGAGAATGAACACAATTCTACCGTTATGCTCATAATGTGAAATGACAAAAATGAAACCTTAGCACGCTATGGAGTTCATGAAATTGTTGTTTTTAATCTAATCTTCGACGGAGCTGCGTTTATTGCTTATCCCATCGCGTTGCATTGTTTCTGTATTTCTTTAATTCCTGTATATCCACACAAAGTATAATGATTGAAAAAACTATTGACGTGTAATTCACAAAACGAATTGGAATCCTGTATTGTTGTTGTTTTTCTTTAAGAATTCCTTGCAGTGTTTTGGAATTTTCTGCATCATTTATGTGACCATAAAATTAACAACTCTTGTGAATATTTAAGAAAACCATACAAATATCGGTAATGGTAAAATTTGAGTCTTGTAAAAGAAACGTTTTTAATTTATTTCTCTTCTTCTTTTTGTTCCCGATCCATTCAACGGACTTTGGCTGTAACTTTATATACTGCGGCCCTGAATAGTAGACAGGCCAAACCACACTCTCAGGTTTTTCAGTCACAATTTTCTCCTTCTTCTAGGGCCCCGATTTCCGGCAATCTTTCCCTGCATTATGAGGTGCAAAATCATGCACTTTTCTGGATGTCTCATCACGTGAGCGAGATATTGAAGTTTTCGGATTTTTATTGTTCTAATTATTTTTTTTTATCCGAACCATAACATGTTCATTTGTAACTCTGTCCATCCAGCTTATTTTGAGTATTCTTCTGTAGATCCACATCTCCAATGTTTTAAGTCGCTTTGTCGATTCTTCGGTAAGCGTCCATGCTTCTATTACATAAATTTATAACACAGTACTAATTACAACTACGTATGGGCACTAATTGTAGAGAAGATATAATAAAGTCACGTGCATGTCAAGTGATGGACATTATTTTAAATATTATCATTAATATCCCTAGCTAATGCATAGACAAATAGAAGATATAACAATATTAAAACAGAACGGGTTTTATGTCCATAGCAATTAGAATTCCTAAGAATTTTAATACCACCGATCATACCTATAATACAAATTTATCATGATTAGGATTATCTGTGATACATGTAAAAAAGAGAAATTTGTTTACATAATTTAGAATAATTAGAAATAAACAAAGCATATAAAAACATCCAAAATATCATAAGGAATCAACTAAATTGAAGTATTAGCCTTGTTCTGAGAAGAATATTTAATATATTGCAATTCATATATAATATACATGACAATTCATATATAATATACATGACAATTCATATATAATATACATGGCAATTCAGTCTATTTTGAATCGGTGGGCTGTTTCTCACGGCATTTGAAACAAATGTATTTTTTTCACCATGGTACATAGATCGGGTGTACGGGACAGATTTTAAGACTGAATCTCAACATTTTTAGCGATACCAACGACTCATTATATTTAGATATAGATTTGGTTTTATCTTGCCCTAAGTTGTTGCTCTGAAACTCGTTGATGTTAACAAATAAAACTTATATTATATTCAAAATAGTTTTATATGAATTATTAATTTTCTATTGCATTTTAGACCAGAAAGAGTTAAGAAATCTATTGGAATATTTGTAAGTGTTTATAAATAACACAATAGATTTATTAAACAAACATTGACTATGACAATAACGATACCACTTTTAATATCCTTCAATGACAATTTTGTCACGTTTTTATTTTGTTTAAATTTTTGTTGCGGAAATAGATTATTTTTTTTAATTTTTAAATATTGCCCAAGTATAATGTAATATATACATAATTTATTGGATCAATATTTTTGATAAATAGATTAAGCACTTTTATGCGTATTCACTTCATTCCTCTCTGTTGTATAAATAATATTAATGAAAAAACTATTTATTGAATTATATATCTGTTACGGAAAGTACATTAAAAATTAAAATTATAAGTACATAAATAAATAAAAAACAAAAATAAAGGTACGGGAGTTGAATATCTTATTAAGAACTAACGCGAAAACACATTTTAAAGGTAACTATTAGTAAAAAGAATTAATTATTTATACTAGACACTTTTTTTAATTTCTAATTTATCTAATTTTAATCCTTGTTATTTATGTACCTAATGTAAATACAAAATGATCTTTAGTTATAATAACGATATTAATTAATAATTTTAATATTACAATTAAAGAGCACTTAAGATATTTAAATAGAATCTACTATTCTGAATTTTCTGATCAACTTTTGGAAACGAACCATTAACAAGGGTTAAGAAATTTTATATACATATATTTTGTAGCATTTGTTGTGTCCTAATGAAGGGATAGTGGCTCGGAAACATGTTAATAATTTAATAAATAGTGGTTTTATGTAAAGTGTTTTCTAGTTATTAATACAAATAATGTTACCATAAAGTTATTTTGCTGTTAATGAGGAAGTATATATGATAAAGTATTATTGTACAAAATTCGTTTATTATATATTTTTCTGATTCAATATTAATAATTTCACTATCTTATTGGGGCCCTTAAATCACAAGACGAAACAATAAACACAGTACGCGGTGACACGCATAAAACCGATATAAATCAGTTGACAAAAGGAAGAAAAGAATTATCTCCTAATGATTCTGCTGACACGGCCGCCGTTATGGCGACGGGCTATAAAGGGTGTTATGATAGATGAATGACCTAACTAATAGCCTTTTCACAGGCTCTGTTAGCCCCGGGCTATTTGTCACCGAGATTCAATATCTTTCCAGATCATATTTCAATCACAAACAGACCTCACCGGCTCTGCAAATTCGTTACAAAATTCATTGCATTCCGTTGTGACTCATAAATTCGTTCTGTCCGCTCAAAAACGTAACGCAGGGAGGCACATAACATTTAAAACTACGTAAGCAAGTACAAATTGTTGGCCATTCTAAGTATTTTTCGCCGTAAATAATTTTTGCAATGCTGGGCATCGAAATGCAGGAATTCGTTGAAATATTTGGAGTGTGTAAAATAAATATATAATAAAAGAGTTTCGTTCAACATGCGAATATTTCACATTTCAACGCATTTTTGGAAGTTTTCGTTACGTTGATTCACGATTGTCATCCATGTCAAATGGATGGTATAAGGTATGTGGGCTGGATCAAACTCATATTTAAATAGAAGAGAGGGGGCATATTGCGGTATCTAAGGCTGACGAGCGCTTTATTTATGATTTTTTTATGTAATTGCCTTATTTTGACGCATTGTAACGAGGTACTAAAAATAATTTACGCACTGTCCGAACCCCTGGTAATATGTTGTCCCACTTGGAACAACAATATCGAAGGATTGAGAATGGCCTATAACAATGTAGGGTGATCTACAACCTTCGGGAAACTTATCAACAAACATCTAGAAATGTCTGGTGCAGCAGAGAAACATCGAAAACATTGTCCTAAACACTAGAATAATCTTGAAAGTAAGAAAATACCAGAATTTGCAGGTATGAATAGCGCGGATCGAGGTCGCCGCGCAGTTGTTGTGTTTGACGGTTCGATTCAGTGCAAAGTCAGCCGCGAGACGACGCCCAGGGTGGCCAGTCGTGAAAAGCGAAGCGATGGATATCGAGCGAAGTACCTTACAGGCGTTGAAAATAAGCGATAAATACTACGTGCGAGAACGGAATATTATAGCAAGTGATAAATACGTGTTACCCAGCGGTAATAAAGTGTTCACATAGGGTAATATATTGCGAAATAGTGTAGATTAAAGAATAGCGTTAAGTGACTTTGTATATTGAATAATCAATTAATCATTAATTAATAAATCGCTAATTAATTTCCAGTGTTTTCATTCATTCCTTCCTAGCCATGCCACGAGGTAGTATGTTCGATGTGACAAAAAATGCAAAAATTCGAATGCTTATCAAAAAATCTACATTAATGTCAAATGTATAATACATCGGATAAAGAGTGTTTAGATAATTCAAGGCCGATTACTTCAGTGATACCTGTGTATATCCGTGATTAAATAATTTGATTCGAGAGTCAAAGATTGCAAATTGAGCAGTGACCATTTCAAAGATTCCAAATAAATTTTATGCAAAGAACATCGCGACCGACGAAAAGATAGCAGCGTCATCAATCAAACAACAACGATAGCGTAACCCGGTTGAAAGCCGCGCTCCGGAGTGGAAAATCGCTCTGCACGTCTTAGAAGTAGTGCAGGAACTGACGTCACTGTAAAATGTACAGTGCGAGAACATGAATACACTGCGAGTCACTATATGTGGTGAAAAAAAAGTATTTTATTTTTAATTGTTCGAAGAATATTTTTTCTTCTTCTGTGTGAAGGCTTGAACATTGTGGTGACATTATTATTAAAATAAAACACAAATTACTTTGTTTTCACCACTTTATTTTTAACGTAATAATTATTTAAACAACTTAAATCTTAAATTCTTACCGCTGGACCCATTTGCTTCAAAGCCCATCCATTGTATTCCATCGACAGCAAGTAGTTCTGATGTATTGCTTTTGGAGGTGGATGACTTTTTCTCGGAGTCGGTGCTTGAGGAAATGCGCATTCTTTTTCTACAAAGATCTGGAATGTTTTCTTCTTCTGGTGACTCTTCTGTCATTTCCCTGTCGAAGGATTCGGAAGTCTCGGATTCATGTTCACCTTAACTTTTAAATGCTCTTTCTTCAGAGCTAGTACCGGAATTTTCTTCATCGATGTTAGAAATTTCTATCAATAATTCCAATTGATTTACTCATGGTTGCTAAAATTGTGTGAAGATAAAATAAATATTATTGCAAAAGTAATTAGTAATTATTAGAAAACTACAATTAGTAATTATTAGAAAATTACAAATTAAAAATTCTTACAATAAGTAGATTTTTCTTTCCAAATATTTATACGCATTGCTAAAATTTTAAAACTTGATATACGTCTTCACACACAGGCTACAATTCTAAAACTAAAGATTGTCATATGGTCAACTTGGTCAGAAATCAACCCTTGAAGAGACCTTTTTTTATTGCCCCATAAATCATAATGCTCCAAATGCGTTACAGCGCATAGGTTCTTGTAATTTGTGTTTGAAACAAAAACATCGATGACATTCTTTCTTCATTGCTTCACACAAATTGCAGAAATATGATTATGTTGTTTCAAAAGTAATAATTTCACAAATGGGACGAATTCAAAAGGGATATTCTTTAAACTACCAAATCCGTCAATTTGACGGGTGCCCGTAGAGATAGGTATAAAGCAACAAGATTTTCTAAAATAAGTGTTAATAAATAATTAATCAACTTAAATCGCATACATTTTATAGTCTATCATGAGTGGAAGCAATCGAAGTCTCACTAGTACAAACGGTTGTATCAGAAGGTAAGGTTGTGTGAAGGAGACATGCCTGTAACATCCGGGCTCCCTTCGATGTTCGATGCACGAAATAATGTTGTTGTGAATGCCGTAAGTAGTGTAGTCTTAAGTTTTACAAGAGGTACAGGTAATAAAGAAATAAATGTACTTTGAGATTCACACTTTCTTGAATTTATTCGAGGATGAAGCAAAAGTTAATTTCAATTGTTATTTACTCGATGGAGAGATAGCGCGTACATTAATGACGACGTGACCAAGGCCGGGGAGAGAACGATGAAACGCATTGCGTGGAGCCACGTGCGCCCAATGCCCGTTGGGCGTGTTCTGATGTATTTTAAAATGCATCAGGTAATTCAGCAGACGGCAGTGACACCGGGATGCAATACCATAATACTACTCCCAGGATTCACAAATGAGGGGATAAGAGGAAAAAGTGCCGCTATTAAAAATACGAAAAATAACGTTTTTGTAACTGAATTTAAAGCCAGAGCGATGATTTTAAAATTAATGAACTTTTAAGAAAATGCTTCTAACACGAAAACATGCTTTCAAATGCGTTGCATTTGCATTGCATTGCGCAAAAAATGCATTGAGCTCACCCGTAGTAGGAATGTTCCGAGGTTATTACAACTTGTTCGCTGACATGGAGATATATGTATTTTGTGTCTTCATAAGAATACCTATTTAAATATGTAAATAATACTCTGCGACGCAAGATGTGAACGAAGTTCAACATATCTTAATATGTTTTTATTTAATATTGTTACTGTTTTGTTATGTTTTTATTTTAATTTTATTTTGTGCGAAATATGCTAGGATATTATAAGTTAACATGTTCGATACTGTCTGTTTGTACTTACTCTTATAGATCACTAACTTGTATGTATTATATTTCGGATTGGAATAAAAGTGATTAATTGTGATCACTCTTTACCAGATGACAGTAATCAAACACGTCGCCCTATTTTCTCGCCGTACTTTGGATCCCGGGAACCTGGATTCGCTAATTGTGACGCACCGCCGCTGGGATAACAGGAGGACTTAGCCAATTCTAAATCTAAAAGTAAGTCGTAACAACTCGCTTTACAAACGCCATCATTTGTAATTTTACATGCATTAACGAGACGCTTTACGTAAGACGAAATAAGAAGAATTAGCCGGCGATGAATTTCCAGTTTTGAAAAGTCGCCGCGCGGAGCCGCCGTATCTCGCCGGGCCGGAGGTGTCGCGTGATTTATTTGAATTGAATCGAGTGACAAACGACGTTCCCCAGACGGAAGGGAGAGTAATGGCTCTCGACTGATTCCGGGGAGATTTATCCCCCGTCGACTGGTAACGGATGTGTCCACATCCAAGTAAACATTTCTTTACATGCCGCGACGCAGTTAGAGTGAATCTGGAAAGCTGGGGACCTCTCCTCGAGCACCTAATGACACGCGAAGTCGGCTGCATATAGATGCAAATGTGGTAAAAGAGGACTTCGCAGACCACCATATAGAATATGTTCCCGTTGTTCATACAATGAAAATAAGTATTTCACTATATAATTTAATGTCCTGTTAATTCATCTAACTAAAATAATCGTAATCTAAATTAAACAAACTAAACCTAATAACCTAACCTAACCAAACCTAATAACCTAACCAAACCAAACCTAATAACCTAACCTATCCTCATGATGCCTATGAAATGTCAAAATATGCAGTGCATTTTTCGAAACTTTAAAGTGTAATATCTTATTTAATACTTACTTTTTAAACGTAAATTATCTTTCATTTTGTTATTAGCACATTCAAAAATATAGTGAAATAATTATTTTCGTTGTATGTGCAATGGGACCATTATCTTGTATTTAGGTTCTAATACTCTTAATATATATGACAGTTGCTTTGTGGTGAAACACGTTTATTTTAATTTACACTAAATTGAACTTTGTAATGCGCACACGTTGAGTTAAATTTATCACTACTGTAGTTTAGAGAGGAGCAGTGTTTCTCATCAACACCCAATGATGAGAGGGACTGCTACTTTCGGAACTATACTAGCGATAAATTTAACTCAACGTGTGTACATTAAAATATTAAATTTAGTTGACATTAAAATGATTCTAATATGTTTGACTTGTTTAAAAAATACTACTTCTTCTTCTTATGATGATGTGATGTGGACTTCTGGCTGGCTTTACATATTTTGGGAGGTCTTCCAGGTATCCTTCTTCTTTACTTACTTACTTACTTACTTTACGTTACTATTATATTATATTTAACAAAACTTGAAATTTTATTTAATAATATAAAATTGAGTAAAAACATTAAAGGAGCACTTCGACTTAATAATAATAATCAAATGAATGCAGAGTACTAGAAAAACATAAAATAACTTTTTTTTACGCCTCAACAGGCTAGGAGGCCCAATTACAGAAGCTAAATACATCACAAAACACCCAGGCTTGAGTATATCACATAGATTGTTAGCTAAAATCTTTTACTTAGGAGGGATTGATGCTAACAGTTGATTTATGGTAATCCGCGTAGTTAGTTGAAAGGAGAATCTCATCAAACATAGGTGGTAACGCAGCTTACATTAAAGTTTCCTTGTGGTTTCCGGTAACTCCTCCGCAAGTCGGGCTTCAGTTCAATTAGCGTATGCTACATAAATATACACACAAATAAATAACATTTAAATTTTAAATAACATAAATAAAATTATTTTTCTGGCACATATCGAGCAGTAGAAAAAATAACTGGCAATAATTGGTGTAAAAAATCAGAAAATGAAATCATAAAGCTAGTATAAATTTAAGAAATATAATCAAATAAAGTTTGCATTTTATAAAGAATATTTATGACTCATTATTATCATTAAAGTAACATATATCAAATATAAAACAATCATTCGTTTTAATACGAGTCAAATAAAAAGCTTTTCAGAATTATAATTCTTTTGGAGCAGCGTAAATTTTTTATTGTAACGGAAGTTGCGTACGCAGCCTGTAGCGGAAATGCGATACCAGAGCTAAAGACGCCAAATTTAATTCTTGTCAGTTGTCAGATTCTGTTTACACGCGATTTCACGAATCTTTCGATCGTTTTATAAGAAAGTTTTTATTTGTCACCATGCCAAAAACGATTAAAAGCGATATTCGAAAAATTATTTATTGCAAAAACGACCTAATTGTTAGATATTGTGGGAATCTTTGACGAACACGTATTACGTACGTAATCTATTATTGTTTGCTTACGATGCAATAAATAATTATCAGATAATCGGCCATATGTTGTTTTGGTGATTGTTAACCCAACACTCAAAAATAGATGAGACGTTGATTTATGACAATCAGCCTTATTCGGCGATTACTACCGCAATACTCCAAAATGGACGAGACGTTTTAATTAATTGATTAATTTATATTTACGACTTACGGAATTTTAGATGAGACCGTGAAAAGTAGTTGTGAATCTACGTGGTCTAATTAGTGAGATATATTGAGTGAGGGTGGGGTATAAGGGAATTATAAATAATTTTAATTAAAAACCCAAGACAGGAAACAGAAATTGCATCCAGTGTTTTTATATCTACATTTACATAAGATGGTGCAATATAACATTTCAACACCCAACATTTGTGCAGTAATGGCATATACTTCATTTTTCATGCAAACGTGGATTGTAATTTCGGATCTTCTTCCGGGTATTCTTAAAAAATATCTATTTATTTGATGTCGTAGCGATTTTTATATCATCTCGAAAAATAGTTATTGCAATCTAGAATTTTGTTTAAAATTAAAGTTTTTGATAAATATTACACACAATATGTGCTAATATTATTAAAAAAGTTGGTAGAAATTAGTTTATTTCAAACACATCTACTAATTTATTCTTCGAAATAGTTTTTTTTACGCTTCAACAGGCCAGGAGGCCCAATTACAGAAGCGAAATACATCACAAAACACCCAGGCTTGATTAAATCACAAAGATTAAATTGTGACCTCACCTGGAATCGAACCCGGAATCCTCGATGTGGAAAGCTAGTGTCATATCCACTGCGTTACGACTCGTTACGAGGGCCGCCAGGTTAAAATAAAATTGCAGCAGTTAAAATATTAAAAAAATTTGTCATTGTCCACACCAAAGGACTCTTCAAAACATCTGAAATGAAAGTGTTGAGTTCCATTACTGGAAAAACTACGTGATCGTCTCCGAAATATAGACACGAGGAAAATTTGCAAAATAGAGAACATAGCACGAAAAGAGTAGATCCAGAAGGAGATTCTGGAGGGATCATGTAGCCAGAATGGACAATGACAGACTCGTACTTACAGCAGCGATCTCCTCTGGACGACGCCCACCGGGATATCCACCGAAGAGATGGAGTGAAAGCTGTAACTCATCATCCCAGGAGGCGTAGTTTTCTATACCACAGATCAACGGGTGTACTAAAAGTAAAATAAAAAGACGACAGATGTCCTGACGTTTCTCTATTTTTGAGTGTTGGGGATAATAATCACCAAATAACAATCTAGTTATTTTCAGAATACGGCCGATAATAACCCAAAAAACTCCCCACAGGAGATTCTGAACGGCTATAAAACCCAAAAATATTTGTAGACAAATTTGTTGTAAAATACTAATTTTTCTTTTCTTTTTCTTTTATACAAACTATTTTTATTAATACTTACTTTTTATATTAATAATTATTACTTTTTCGCTTCGCACCATTCATTCTTACTCTGTATGCCTTATTTGAATAATTCTTGCTATATACCTTATTTCCTTATACATCTTACCTATTGAACCTGCATTTGATATTTAATTGTAAAAGTTGCGTATATTTTATACCAACCGTATGTTTTTCCGAGAAACGATTCTCGACGTTTCGTTGAATGCTTATTCAACGTCATCAGGAGGACGACCTTTACCCGCGGAGGTAGAGGGCGGACTGATTACAGCTTTTGAGGCCACAAATTATATGCATTTTGTGGAGTGTTCTACAATACTTCTTCTACAATAGAGGTCGCCAGTGTGCAATATGTACTACTAGTTACGTTACGTCGGCGGACTTTACTGCAACGTCTCTCAAGGGTTGAATCAATGTCGTAAGAACAGGGCGCCAAATACTTGATAGTTTGCCTTAACCTTAACTCTTCAATGCATTTAATAATCTCTATTTATATATCCATATCCTCTTATATTTTCATATATCGCTTGAATTTTTATATATTTATACTTTTATGTAATGTGTGGGACTGCGCTAACCTCCCCACATACCGAAATAAAGTTAATTATGTATCCCTCTCTTTCTATAATAAATAGGTATAAATATATATGTTATTAAAAAAATAGTAAAGTAATAAATACATAGTAATATTTCAAGAATAAACCATGAGAATATTATTACTCAAATATTTTCCCACAACCGTTTACCGAATTGTAGAGTTGTTTTATATCGAAGTGCCCATTACCTATCCGGGGAACATAAAACCAACACTGGTTTATTTCCACGGACCAAATAAATGCGTTTTTTTCCTGTCGCCTGAACGAGATGGCGGGAAAATGTACAAAGTTTTAATTAATGGAATGGAACAGCGATGAAGTGTAAAGGTATCAGCCATTGTAAAAAGCATAATGTTTATTTTGTGCATTTGTATTGGCATTCTTTCAATGCGAACTTTGCTTGGAAGCTAACTGTAAACGGATTAACTCGGATTTTAAAGTGGATCTCATTTAAATAAAAAATACAATTAAGATTCTCGATAGGGCACGTTCAAAAGATCTAAGGATTGAATACAAATGTTGTTAAATTTCACATTAAAAGGGTAAAATAATTTTATGAATATCAAAGCGATGTTTTTTGTACGAAAGTCAACTCAAATGTTTTTTGTAAGCAAACCTATTACAGTTTCCGTGATCAAAAGGTGGATATAATTTTATAAACATTTTTGTAACACAATACACACTTTGAATTTACTTTTCAAGGCAGTATTTAAGAGAACAACATTTAATTAAAAATGAAGTGTTTCATAAACCAACAGTTTTTGCATATTTAGATTCATTGCACCGAATACTACTAAACGCCAGTAATCTAGTAAAAATACATACAAATAATACTCCTTTTTTATACCCCGGTCAAAAATATAACTTACTTATATACGCATGCATATTTTTAATAAAATAGTACATAAAATCGCGCAAGTGAAAAACTTCAAACTACAACTTACTTACTTATTTATCATCACGCCGTTTCCCCGTGGGGGTAGGCAGAGAGAATAGTGCGCCACACTCTTCTGTCCTGACATACAACTCTCGCCTCATCCACATTCATACATCTTCGCATGCAAGCTCGCCGGTTGTTGAGGCTTCTAACGGTTATCTTACTGTATCTGGTTAATCAGGTCACGCCACGTCTTCCGCGGTCGTCCTCTCTTTCTGTCGCCATCAACACTTCCATTATATAATATCTTTCTTACCATTCTTTCCTCATTCATTTGCTCAACGTGCCCAAACTATTTGAGAGACCCTGTTTTCATTCTATTAATTATGCTATCGTCAGCTTTACACTCATTCCTTATATCTTCTTTCTTACACATACGTCTAAGGGATCTCATCTCCACTGCATTCAGTCTACTTTCGTCCTATTTTAGCAATGAGCGCGCGCAATGGAAAAAATCTTCGTTTATAAACAAATCGATGTCCAGCACGTGCCATCACAGTGAAGACGCATACTTACAACATTCAACGCTTCTGATTTTGTATAAATGTTGCGAGTTTGGTGTCAAGCGTGTGGATGATGTAACTTTGATATATTTTGGCTTATATCTTCTAACTATACAATAAATACTTTTTTTTTACATTAATGTAAACAATAACTACCCTTAATGATTTACATTCTCAAATTTTATGTAATTTATGTGATTATTTTTAAATGTTTATTCAAAGTTTTCATACAATGTGTATGGCGGCACACTACCGCCATCTATGAAAGTAAGTAAAAACATATAATTGACACATTTTAAAATAAAAATGCGTGTGTAAATATACGGTACCTATCTAGTGTGGCAAAATTCAATAATAAATAAATGCACATACATTTATGAAAATAAATAAAAACATATAATTGACCAAACACATTTTAAAATAAAAATGTGTGTGTAAATATACGGTACCTACCTAGTGCGGCAAAATTCAATAATAAAGAAATGCACATACATTTATGAAAATAAATAAAAACATATAATTGACCAAACACATTTTAAAATAAAAATGTGTGTGTAAATATACGGTACCTACCCAGTGCGGCAAAATTCAATAATAAAGAAATGCACATACATTATCTTTACTTGTATTTACTAATTAATAAATATACAGGTATTAGCTTTTTTAAATTTTAATGTTAATTTCTGTTGCAGCTCAATTGATATTTTTAATTGTGAGATGTCAAATATTACACATAATATGTGACTACTGTAAAGCCCGCTCGTTTTTTTTAAATTAAAATATAGAGATGCATAGACGGAGTATATATTTTTATTATATTGTAAACTCCTTTATGGTTAAAAAATAGGACTGACTTTCAGGTCTAGAACAAGGCTCGAACCCGCGACCACTGGATCACGAAGCAAGTGTCTTAGCCTCCAGACAAACAAGCAGAATGTTAAATGTGGAAGTAAAATAAAAAAAGTACTGTTATTAAATATGTAAATGTCTATTTCTCACAAACCATTACAAATACAGTAGTAATATTATCGGATATACTAAAATAAATTAGAAAAATTGTAGTACAGTTAATCAACATTTTTAGAAAAATTGAAGATATCTCAAAAACTTTAAAACAAACAATTTTTTTTTCTCAAAATAGCAGAAATTTATCAATTTTTTTATTGATTTATTCATTGAAATAGTTTTATTTTGAGTAAAGGGTAGTAAAGGGTAAAGTACCTACTCACTTTTTGGTCTGTGAGAATGGGCAAAACCGTCAATACAGGGTGTCTCATAGCTATTAGAAAAAAATTTACAGGTGAATTTCTGCCTTAATAATAGGTTGAAAATGTTTAAGCAACCATGACCTAATATCGATAGTTATGGAGATATGTTATTTCAAAATTTGCAGTTTTTTTCAATATTTCTGACTATATTTTTATATTTATTATATTTATTATATTATACTATATTTTTTGAAGTTGAACTATCATTACAATAACTTAAATCAATTATGAAAAATTCATTTCCTTTAATATGAGTAGAATTAAATGATAAAAACCTAAAAAATATAAATTTTATTCTTTTAGGCAGTTTTTTATCATTTCATTCGACTTGTATTAATACTCGACTTGTTGTTGATGACAGACGCTCTGCTGGAAAAAAAAATTGTTCTTCAAAAAGTATAAAAAAAATCCAAAAATTTTTGATTCAAATTTTTGGAACTTTTTCAAGTGAAACTCATTTATTTTCTTGCTTAGCTTCTTAAAGAATGTTTCATTGGGTGCGTTAAGCTTGAATAAATATAAATTTAATGATGCGTTGTTAGACATATATGTCAAAGATGTTTAACGATTACTTTCTGATCATGGTACATCTTTGAATGTCTCAATACCGGAAGAAAATTTTAAAAATATTTTTGTACAGATCATTCATTTCGCCAAAATCCATAATTTTTTTTGTGATACACTCGATACACTCTTCAACCGAGTTAAAATCCATATATTGCAGCTAAGCTTAAGTAAAGTAATTGTAAAAAAACTAAAGTAAAACTAATTAAATTCGTAGATGTAGTGACATCTACGAATTTAGTTAGTTTTATCCGACATTTTCAGAGGGCTCAAAATTACTGAAACGAAGTACATATATACATATGATGTTGAAGTGTATCGATTCACGATCGATTGTATGTAGGTCACAACGCAGGTAAGAACCTGCCCTATACAAATCACTACAAAATAAAATAATTCGTCGTATAAATAAATATAAATATAATAAAGTATCATAAATAGTTGCTCTCTACCGAACTGTTAGGTTTACCTGAAACATTAAGAGTGCTAAAATACAATTTATCCCCCTTCGTGGAAGCGTACAAATGAGGTAAATAAAAAAAATATAAAAAAAAAAGTGTGGAACAATTATTTTAACAAAAATGTTCATTTAATTATTTTCACGCATTCACACACGTATTGGGACATGTGTGTTTGTTGAGCGTCACACGAAGAGACAGGAAAATAAATACACGGACAGATTGATAATAGACCAAGACCCAGCGACCGCCACACGCACAGTATAGAATCAATCCTGAAATATTTTACGAGTATATACATCACTATGGTAGATAAGAAGATTTGGATATTATGACATTTGAGTTCGGAGGATTTTGGCAGATAACAGGTAATACAGGTGCCAGAAAATGAGCTATTAAAACGTAAAAATAACAGAACTGATTTTTTTATTTGTTTAACGGGACAGTACTATACACTTATATTAATCATTGCCAGACGCTTTTCACGGGTCATTTCTTCCGCCAGACTTTTCAAGGTCTATAAATAATTAAATCATTTTCGTTAAAGTAACAAACCTGAATTTTAATTATTTTATTCGGGCCACCATTTAATAGTATTACCCGATACCTTATATTTTAACGTTTGACTTTCGCACTTTTTGGTACCTGTACTACTTGTTATCTGCAAAAACCCCCGAACTCAAATATCATAATATCCAAACCTTCTTTCCTACTATAGCGTACATATACAGAAAACATTTCAGGTTTGATACTATAATATAAGTCTGGCGGTCGCTGGCTCCTACCCTATAATAGAGAAGAGTAGATGATATTATTGAATGCGCTTAGAGAATAAATAGAAAAAGACTTATGATGATGATTTAGTATTAAATATCTGACTAAATAAAAAATGAACATATTTCAATTTGAACAAAAATCCTTTTTATTTAAAAAAAAGAGATGCGTAACATCAATATTCTATTTTCAAACTAAACGCTTGTGGTATGAAAATATGACTAACTTTCTGGTCCCCTGGAGGCAGTCTCGATCCACCTTCGCATTTTTTTTTCAATATACTCGTATAGTAAACAATAATTTAATATGTACCTCATTACCTGGCATTAATAAAAAACTAAAAATATTAATGATTTCCTTGGGCGATTTTTTAATCACCCAATATCTACCAAAGTTTCAGGCTCTCAGGGTGGCAACAACCATTAATATGTCAAAAATTATAAAAAATTATTGCACCTGTTATAAAACACCCGCAAGTTATTTGCAATGCAAGATTTCACTGCAAGTATTCATAACGAAATAAAAATGTTTTTTTATGTATTTCGGTTATATAAGGTTATTTGGAAGATATTATAACCTCGCGGGACTATATTTCTGCCTTGATTATGAGTCGAAAATGTTTTAGCTATTATGACCTAATATCAATAGTTATGGAGATATGCGACATCAAAGTTTGCATTTTATTTTCAATATTTTTGACTCATTTTTTCTAAATCGTTGGACTATTATTATAGTAATTTATATCGAATATAAAAAAATCATTTCCTTTAATAATAACAAACATTCCAATTGAAAAATTTTCAGGGTTTTTGTAATCGATATAAGGTACTGCAATGATACTCCGACGTTTTACAAAAAATAAGTAAGAAATATTGAAAAAAAATGCAAACTTTGACGTCGCATATCTCCATAACTATTGATATTAGGTCGTGACAGCTTGAACATTTTCGACTCACAATCAAGGCAGGAGTATAGCCCTGCGAGGTTATTAATGTTTTACAAATAACCCTGTATACTTTTATATTAAGATGGCCGCCTTTAGGTTTTAAGACCGTACATGCCTTCAGGTAGGGACGGCCCTGACGAGTGGAACTATCCGTTGCGAATATTGCCAGATTGCATGCGATATTAATGCGGTTGTAAAATATCGCAATCTGCATCCGCAAGAGAAATCTCGTTTTCCAAAAAACGAACCGCCATTCTGAAATTCTACGTAGACTCGGAATAAATATAATATGCCCGCTCGTATTTCCCAGCGGCCCCCGGCCCGCACGCCCCTGCGCCGCCGCGGACCGGCGGGCGGAGCCGCGCTCCTGAGATATTGCCTTCAATACGGGCCGGAGGCGGCCGTGTCCAGCGGCGGGGCCGGCGGCTGTCATCGGGGGCCGACCCGCGTCATCGCGGCCTGATGACACAGCGGACTTAAGGGATGTAATTAAATTTATGTCGCCGTTGTAATGTTGGCAAAGGAAATATTAATTGTTTCCCTAAGTGACGATTTCAGTGATTGATAGTCCTTACGTCTTCCTTCTAAATCATGATACCGTCGCGGAATCGTGGCTGTGAGTGGAAAATGAAACACTAAAAATAATTTAAAAGTTTAACAATTCCACAACATTGGTTACACTGCGTAAAGTGATTAATAACTTAATCCAGCCATACGATAGATCGTAAGCCCCATGAACATACATACCTACTTTTTCATATAAAAATAGCTTCGAATCTATGAGACATCTATAATATATCTTGATTAATGATGTCCCTCCTGGGAATAAAATCCAGTACCGTGTTCTCGAAAATTTTGAACATTCAATGTATTCGTTCATTCATACTTCAAAATAGTATGAATTTAAAAGTTTTATTCATCACACAAAGTCACTCGCAACAAATTTTATCGGAGCACCGTTCTTTAATTCACACTAAATGTCACTTATCGAGAATATTCCGCTCACAAGTAGGCACTTAGTACTTCCTCACTGACCGATTATAATTCGACCTTTTGCTTGTTGTCACTCTGGCCATCTGAGCCATGGCGCGGTTTCGTTTTTATTTGGTGGACTTCGCCAATAACAATAATAACTCTCGAGCTCGTACCTGCTCGCTTTTTATACAAAACATGTTGGTTTGTCGAATGTTCGAGACTGTTTGATAAGTTTCTCCACGTTTTCAGTAATTTTTCCGTATTTCTAGGGAGTACAAGAACAGCTCAGTAGATTACAGATTCGTGTGGACCGTTTTAGAGATTTCAATAGTGCGTAATTCCTTCTGATTCCACCACTCGTGACATGTTAATTGATTCTTGGGAACTATTTATTAAAACAATTCAACAATAATAAGTGTAATATTGAAATACATTCGACAAATATTTATAAAATTACAAAAATGTGTATGAATTGAAAATACGGTGAGAATATTGTTTCAAAAATAAGAAATTAGATATGTTAACTAAAAATAAATAGTATCATTAATAGATTTGACAGATACTTCGTGTGCAACATAATAATTTAAAATATGTTTTATTTTAACGAATGCACACACAATATCAGTTATTAATTACTACTATAGTTTCGACAGCAGCAGTCCCCCTCATCATCAGGTATAGATAATAACTAACTTAAATACAAAATTTATCAATCTAATCGAGTAAGTCAGGGGGGCCGCGCGGTGGGGAGGGGTATTTTTTCCACAAAAAGCTCTAGAATTGGTGAAGTAGAATAAAATGTGATATTATTTATTAGTGTGTACACCCCGCTCCACCGCGCACTCCCTGACCTACCCGATTAGATTGATGAATTTTGTATCTAAGTTAGCTATTATCTATACCTGATGATGAGAGGAACTGCTCCTCTCGAAACTATAGCAGTAATTTAATAACTTATATTGTGTGTGTATTACATAGTTAAAATAAAACATATTTAAAAAAAAAAAAAGATTTATTATCTAATTATTTTAAAACTAACCCAAGAGCCAGTTGCAGAATACTAGTTGTCCCAGTCTAAATCAGTATATACAGCAATTTTTACACTATACATTACAGCAATTTTACTACTGGAGAAATATTATCGAAGTTTGTTAAAGACTCGCTCTCCAAACAATGTGAAACCCATAAAACCATAAGATTGGTATTGTCCCTTTAATGGGGGATGTGAAGATGATCCGGTTCCGATAAGGGAGCCGCCGCCATGGTAAACTTTGCACCATTGCTGGGAATCTAAGTATTATATTATCTGCCGGCTGAGATATTTGAAAAGTTTTGAGCGATTCATTAATATATAACTTCCTTCCACACTTTAACGTTAATTTTAACGTCACGAGCGACGGTAATAAAACTCGCGACAAAGAATAAAATAACGTAGTTTTTTCATCGCGGCGAAAATATAACGAAACCGCGAGGAGCGGCCGAATCATTAAGTGCTTCCACTTGTATGGAAAAAAAATCTGCGCGTAAAACGTCGACGTAAAAGCGTAAAAATAAAGAGGATAAAATATCGCATAAGTTTCACCCCCTCCCCCGCCCGGGAGAGGTGTCCTCAAAAAGTCAGCTCTACAAGCAAAAGGATGTAAATAAAAAGTGTATGGGGAAGTCTTGAGAGGTATAAAAAAATCACAGAACGAAACTTTTTACCGTCAACGTCTACTTATGGCTAGATCGCGGGAGAGAGCTTTCTAAGAAGCTTTCGAGTGGGAGCTTATTATTATTTCCTCTCGGACCGCAGCTCTGCGGGGTCACCTTTGCAGCGGGAATACCCTGTAGTCGTTGATATATAATACATATGATGTAACAGCAATAATAATTAAAAACAATACTTTTATATGAAAGTATGTTCAAGAACACAGTTACTGGATTTTGTCCCCAGAAGGATGATTAATTAGTTATAAATTACGGAAGTCTCATACAGAGAAGCTAATTTATATACGAGAAAAGTGGATGGAAGTCTCTTAATACGATGGCTCAGGGCTTAATATTCATGGCAAAATGCGATGCTCTGGAAGACGAGAAAGGGCGTTTGGGAAATCCTTGCATATTTGGAGCTACTTGAAGATAATGTTCACCAACATGATCTCTAACGTTTGATAATCGGACAAATACTAGAAAAAGAGGAAAAAGGTGACATTTTCACAAAAATGGCGCAAATTCGTCCTTTATTTTTATTTTGTGCCATTTTCGTAAAAATTTCACCTTTTTCTTCTTATTCTTTTAGTGCTTACCCGGTTATCGAACCATAGCGATCATGTTGGTGATCATTACCTTGCAAGCAACGGCTCTACTGCGGATTCTCGATAACTTTTTTTTTAAAGTTTACAAAATCCTGAGGTTCGATTGCCTTGACAATAAAAAAGATAGAAATAAAGAAAAAAATAAGATAAGGCTAAATATTGACATCCAAAAACTATAAATTAGTTTGTCTAGTGATTTAGAAGTGGTGGTTATATATACCAGGACCGAATTTTGCAAACATCGTTAATCTTTTTAGGGTGACTTTCGAAATTTATTTATTTTGATTAAAATTTTAGATTATAATTTTATTTCACTATTCCTGGTAATTTAATTAATCCTGGCAACACCGGACAGTTAGTAAAAATACGATTAAGCCATTGATATGTTAATATTGATTAAAAACATGTCTTACGATGATTCGAAATGAGTAAATAATTTGACTAAAAAGTTTTCAAATATCTAAATTCAGTGATAAAAACATTCATTCGTTCTGCTCCAAAAAATATCAAATAAAATTATTTCAAAGTGAGCTGGATGAATTAAGAATATGAAAAATATTCCCTTTAAATAGATCACGGATATCAAAGTCAGCGTGAATGATAAGAAAATAATGGGAATCATATATTTGAAAAAAAATCTTTTTATAGAAATATTTTTATGCAAAAAAACAATTTCTTATTTCTGTATCTTTAAAGACAGAAAAATTTTTACTACCAGATTTTGTTATTTCGCGGAGGAAAATGATACTTTCAATTTTAATAAATACACTCAAGTGTTTATGAATAAAGATAATTATAAATTTGATTTAAAAATACTTTGTTTAAGAGCAAACGCATGCAGTTAGTGAGATATACATAAAAATGTATTTTGAAAGAAAAAAAACAAGCGAAATTAAACATATATCTGATAAAATATTATGATTCATGATAAACGATGATGATGACGTAATATTAGGTCCTTACATATGAAATTAACGTTTAGTATGGGAGGAACATAAAGACGATTTTTTTTTTTATAATATATTTATTTAATCAAAGTTTGTACCATTGCTATCTATGCACTTTTGCCATCTCATAGGTAGTTCATCGATCCCTTTACTAAAAAAACCATTCGGACGGGAATCAATAAAATCTTTGAAGGCGGTTTGGACTGCCCCATCGGAGTTGAATTTTTTCCTTTGCAAGAAGTTATCCAAATTTCGAAAAAAATGGTAATCTGTTGGGGCAAGGTCCGGAGAGTACGGTGGATGTCTTAGACATTCCAATTGAAGCTCCTCTAATTTGGTAGCCGTCTGTTGTGCAGTGTGTGGTCTAGCGTTATCATGAAGCAGCAGTGGCCTAGAGCGATTAACCAGCCTCGGTTGTTTAGCAGCTAGCTTTTCCATCATGGTTTGCAGTTGCTGACAATAGACATCTGCCGTAATCGTCTGGCCAGATTTAAGAAAGCTGTAGTGAACGACACCAGCACTAGTCCACCAAACGCTCACAAGTAACTTTTTTGGAGTCAATTTTCGCTTGGGGCATGGTTTGGCTGGTTCGGCAGGGTTCAGCCATTGCGATGAGCGCTTCCGATTATCGTACAGGATCCACTTTTCATCACAGGTAATGATTCGATTTAAAATCCCTTCATTATTATGCCGGTTGAGTAATGCAACGCAGCAGTCAACGCGCGTTTGTTGATTTGCTTCACTCAATTCGTGAGGTACCCACCTTTCAAGCTTTTTCACCTTACCAATTTGCTTCAAGTGGATTAAAACAGTTTTATCACTAACACCGCAGCCTGCAGCTAACTCGGATGTGGTTTGCGATGGATCCGCTTCCACAATAGCCTTCAATTCTTCATTATCAACTTTGGTCTCCGGCCGTCCACGGGGCTTGTTCTGCAGGTCGAAATTTCCAGAACGAAAACGTTGGAACCAAAAACGCACTGTGTTTTCTTTTGCGGCACCGTCGCCATACACATCATTAATCCTTCGAGCCGTTTTTGCAGCACTGGTGCCACGGTGGAACTCGTACTCGTAAATAACGCGATATTTCAAGTTTTTCATTTTGTAAACTGAGTGACGCAAAGAAAAAAACAATTGAGGAAAAAACAAATGAATTATAATTTTCAAAACACAAATACATGAGTAAATAGCTGTATAAATTTGGATTTGGAATTCCTAACCAAAGAGAAGATATTTGAGATCAAATTTGCCAGTACGGCAAAACCTCAATTTCATATGTAAGGACCTAATATAATATTGTAAATTAATAATTGCTGCACAATTTCAATATTTCGTCAGTATTTTGTACTTGAGTAACAAAGGACAAAACAATATAAAATTTAATAAAACAGCGATGAGAATTAGTCTAAGGAGAAACCGATTAAGACAACGATTTAATATATAAAATCTTAAATTATAGAAAGTCACTTAAAAAATCTATACCTATAAAACTCAATGTCTGTCTGTCTGTCTATTCTCTATACAAATCCACACCGTTGGTCCGATTCGATTCAATTTTTGCATAATGCTATAGGACCCGGCAGGTAACATAGGCAATATTTCCTCCCTATTCTCATACCCCTCCCCTCCTCCTGACATGTTTTCGATGCAAATGTACCGATTGACCGATCGGACTCAAAATTTGGAAACTTATTCTTTAGGACTCGGCGGGGAAAATATGCGATATTGCACCCCTATTATTTTACCCCTTCTTTTACCTCTGATATATTTTCAATGCAAATCTGAACCGTTCGACCGATCGGACTAAAATTTTGGAAACTTATTCTTAAGGACCTGGTGGTTAACATTGGTGACATTTCCGTCCTATTCTTTTACCATTTCCCCTCCCCCTGATATATTTTCGATGCAAATAAATACCGTTCGAATCTAAACGAATCGAAATTGTTTGTTTACCCTCACAAATTTATTTTAAACTTAATACTTAACCCGTGCAACGCCGGGTATGGATAGCTAGTAATATAATATAACATTCATGGAAAAAATTCAAGTAAAATAAGAATTTCAAATAGAAAGAAAACAAATACACAGAACTGCACTACAAAGGACTAAAGGAATATATTAATCTATCAGAAAATGTAAAAAAAGAAAATTATTACCATATAAAGAGTTATATTAGTAAATGTTAAATTGTATTAATAACCAAATAAGAAAATTAATATAAACACGAATGAAAAAAAAAATATAACATATAAAATAATTGTGATGGAAGTGTTACGAAATGTATATTAAGTTCTGATTTGTTTCGTGAAAATTCTAATTATGTTCAGCTTATTTCAACATATCGACTGCACATTGCTGTTTAAAATGTTAGTTTTAGTTTGAACTTTTAGCAGCTCACTGTTTACAAAGTGCATTAAATGTGAAAGATTTAGAATCGTGCAAATGACCATTTCACGACCTTAAATTGAAACAAAGTGGTAAGGGTGTTATCCTGGAGGAACAGGTGCGGCGGTCCCCCCTGGGCGTGTGGGTCAGGCGACCTTCTAACGACTGTAGTTCTCAGGTTTAGGGCGCGCTGGCCGCTGCCACTTCTCGTTAAGGTCCGGTTTCTTCTTATTTCCGGCAGTCACGGACCGAGGCTCGACTTTACGAAAGGGGTCGGATTTTCAATGCGTCCTTGTTAAAATTAAAGTTTCTAAGTTTGAGTGTGGATATGACGGGAATCGGGAGGGGAATGGTGGGTGGACGTAATCAATTTGTGGACTGTAGTAATGACGGACGGAGGAAAGTATAGGAGTCTCGACTTACCAATACAGAACGTTCCTTTTCCTCCAAATGATACGAGACTAGCTCACGTGTTTGTGACACTAATCAACACTTTTAACACTTTACACATCCGATGATAACTTAGAAGCCGACAATGTTTTTGACGATATATTTTTATTTATTTTGTACATAATACATGTTAGAAAAAGAGTCACTCATATCACTAGGAAGAGATTAGTGATTTTGCAAATAAATAAATTAAGATCCGTTTTCGGCAGTTCGATACTAGTTCAAATGCTGGTGACAATAATGTCTTCATGAATAATTATATGTCAGAAAACAGCAAAAGTAGGGTGCCCCTATGACAATACTACTAAGGCCCCTAATCATTTTTTAAAAAGGTGACAACGTATTCGCAATCTCAGTGTATTCGAGAAGAACATTAAAGAACAAAGGAGCTTAAGAGCTGTAAAAAATTTTTTTTGTCCAAATATTATCTTGGCATTTATTAGCTGATACATTTGGGAATCAAATATTCTAGTGTTGCGTATTTGCTGGGCTCTTTAGCAATAACTTTGTTTATAAAGAATTTGCCCAGACTCTGAATAATAAAAACCTGGTTGACTGGCAAAATTTTATGTTCGCTGTGTAAAAGTTGTGACAAGTACATTTTTTTTTAAAAATAGTTTTTATTGTTTAATGTATATACATTTGGAATTTAATGTAATATTTTTCATGTAAAAGCCTGTAATGGGCGTATATAAGTAAATAAATAAATAAATAAATTTAAAGGCTCGAGTGGTTTTGTATCAGTTTCCCCAGCAACTAACTAACTTTTGAACTAAAATGAGTAGGACGGGAGGGAGGGGGGAGTTCGTGACGTAAATGCCAATAGGTTTCAAATTCGCAAATTATAAACGTCTAAATGAATGCGAATAGCAATCAATATGTATTTTATCCTACAGAGCTGGTCAACACAGCTACGAGGATTGTCTTGTCTGGTCATGTCTTAAATGACTGTCTTAAAATGTCTCGTCTGACATATCTTAAAATGTACAAAAAGAAGTCCCGACGGAAAATATCTGAACTTTAAGTGCTACACAAGGTACTCAGTGGATACTATTTCTATCTTTCTTTATCTGACATAAATTTACATGTATAAAAAACCTGGAGTTATTTACAACTTTCAATCGACAAATCTTGTTTTAAGTGAATGTTATAATGATTTAATAAAAGTTTTCAAATGTAAATTCAACGACGAATTCTCAATATATTCATTCACTCTTTGTAGTTCTCACAGCATACAGCCAAGCGATAGCAGACTCGTTTCTTTTTTGTGAAGGGGTTGACTCTTGCTTCGATATTAAAATATCCGACTGAGAGTTCACTACGAAGCGTGGAGAGGAAATCAAAACAAAAGTACAAAGATTCATATCTCTCGTCTTCTTTAAATTAATATACTTTGAATAACTGCGGTGAACAGAAATAAGAACCACAATACTTGGGTTACTGGCAAAACATAAAAATTAAAATTTTTGTATATGCCAAAGAAAAAATCTTGCCGCATATAATATATGTGGGGCACAGAAGCAAAGGCAGCAATATCCAAAAAATGAAAAAAATGTTTTGAATGCAATCAGCGAGGATAACCTACTTATTTAAAATGCACTGAATTTTATGTATCTATCCCTTCAAAAATCATGTTTCCTATAAATTTATCGACTATGTTTCCTATAAAATCTCGAATTCAGTTCATAATAAATTAGTAATCCTCGATGACTGTACTATTTTTTTTGGATATTGCTATTTTTGCTTTTATACCCCATACATGTG
This sequence comes from Agrypnia vestita, assembly GCA_016648135.1. NCBI lineage: Eukaryota > Metazoa > Arthropoda > Insecta > Trichoptera > Phryganeidae > Agrypnia > Agrypnia vestita. The sequence continues at coordinate 47,046 of JADDOH010004256.1, forward strand.
GGGTACAAAAGTATTTAATTTTTTTTTGGTTATTGCCGCCTTTGCTTATATTGTCTATATATATAAAAGTGGCACGGGATAGTGGCTGAGGGAGATAAATCAAACACTTGAAACTTTGTCACTAGTAACCTCAGCTCATTTTGTCAATACCTAACCAATTAATTATTTGTATTTTAACATATCCTATGTCATAATTCTATATTTAAAAGTCAGTTTAATACTTCTACTGTTGATGAGAGATTCTATTTCTCGCGAAACTTAAGTATTAAAAAAATAACCCATTTTTTTATTATACTCCCTTTCTCATTTACCTACTAGTGGAAACTGGTTTGGCGCTTAACCTACGCGTTGGGCTTCGGTCGAGCGACGCTACGAAAGGGAGTAATATAAATTTTCAAAAATCCAAAATTATACTGTAATCAGGTTCTGTGTCTACCAGACTCGTTGAAATATTTTCATACAACTTGGTAAGTTGTATGAAAAAAACCATAAAAAATTTGAAAAATTTGAAAAATCCAAAAATTTATTAATTTTTTTTAACGAAAATTTGATAGATCTTCTTGATCGTTGCCACAAAGTCTGCTTGCAAAGTTTCAGCTCGATTGGATCACGGGAAAAGGGTTTAAAATCGACCCAAAGTTTTTTCATCAAGCAAGCCGACGCCACGAGTTAATATAAAGGTAGTAAATATAAATATATTATTAAAAAAAGTAGTTTTTAAAATTATTTTTTGTGCAATATTTAAACATCTAATTGTTATTAAAGAAATACTCATCTATCAAATGTTTTACAATGATCATAAATCGTGAAATAAAATATTTTTTCAAGCTTCGTGTGAAAAAAAGTGCATTAGTTGCTCCCTGCGGCAGACACGCTGACGGTAAATTATGTCACACGTCCTCTGACAACACGCAGCAGAGCGTGATTGGCGGAGATGGTACCATTAACCGTTTACGACTGTCATACACATTGCCCTCGTGGTCACGGGGCGAGCGCCCTCCACGGGCTGTAAAAGTAAATACATCTGGCGAAGATTTTACACCTCGGAAAATATTCAGCGTCTTGTAAAGGTGCCATCGAATAACGCAAGGCGCTAAATTTTTAAGCAGCGTTGTTGGGTCATATTTTACGATATGATGGTAATAAATTTACTGAAGCACGAAGAGAGATAGTTAAGGTAGAGGGAGTGCACGATAAAAGTGTGAGCTGGTCATAAATGGAATTAAAAACACTTTTTATATCAACATTTTATTTATTATATTTATTTATACAGTTGATACGTAATGATGTTTTTTATAAAAAATTATAAAAAAACATTATAACATTTTAAAGAAATTATCCTCCCCATAATATGAGCCAAAAGCTGGAGCTTATAGGGGGTGTACTTACAAGCCAAATCAAAGTACAAAAGCAGAAACCATTTGAGGCATGTGGGCAATGTTACAATACATCGGTGTCCAAAATTAAAGATTTGACTTCTTTCTTAAACTGTTCGTATTTTGGAATGTTCCTTTCTTGAAATTTGTTTTGCGACAACAATGTATTGTACCACTTAAATCCCAAGTACCTATGTATAATGATGTTATGCCATGGTGGTTCTTAAAGTTCGTATCTTTATTCGTCCCTTTGTTCTATGTCTATTACTTATACAGTCTAGGGGGTGAAATTTGTTTATAAAATAATCTTTGTATAAATTTGGCATAGGGAGTTAGTTTTGTATATTTTTGTGAGTGGTGGTACATTAAATTCTTGAAATATATTTACAGTAGGATAGTCATAAGGTATTTTGAGAATCGTTTGAATAATTATTTTTTGTATTATGATTAATGGCTGTACGGTGGACTTTCCACCCCCACCTAATAATACCATACTGTAAGAAAGACTGCACCAACGCGTAATACACCATTTTAATAGTATTTTGTTTAATATATTGCTTAGATTGGAAAAAAAAATATAGATCAGTTTTCTTAATCGTTCCACGGTCAGATTGACAAATAATTTGTTAATAGTGCTAAAATTAGTAATTATATATATTATGCTTTCTCTTCTTCTCATACTTCTTCTCATACTGGCTGAAGGCCTCTAGGGACTGTTGGACCTCTTGTGATGTGGAGGACTCCCAGCTGTCTTCACATTTTTTGGGGAGTCTTCCAGGCATGCTTCTTCCCCCTTATTTCCCATGTAGGGCAAGGTTTGGCAGTCTTTGGGAGCCTATTTTTCCCACATGAACTCTCCAATACCTTCTCCTTTGTCTCCCCCATCTGACAACATCTTGGATATCACACATTTTTCTGATCGTGGTATTTTTCATTCTGTCGCGTGGAGTTTTATCAGTTTTTTCTAAGAGTCTTCATCTCTGTGGTTTGGTGCGAACTGTGTCAGCTCTTGTTTCGATCTAACACAGATTTTGTTAATTCGGACTTTACTTTTCAGTTGTATGTCCTTGTTTTTCCATATTATTTTATTCAGACATCAAAGCTTTCGTTATCTGGCTTCTCTTCTCTTCAAGAACATCGCTATGACTCAATATATTGACACCAAGATATTTAAATTCCATCACCTGTTTAATTTGTTTATTTTCGAGGGTCTATCTACTGTGCAGAAGTTTTAATTTTGAAATACCTTTACTTTGCCGTTAAAGTAAAAATTCGGTAGGAAGCTAGATTATATCTTATTTTGTAACTATTTTATTATAATAATAATAATATTGCATTGTATCAATAATACAACCAGTGCGTTCGAGTATAACTCGTCCTCTGCAGAATTCAGAGATTTAGTAGTATTTATACAGTAATGTAGAAATTTTAAATGTAACTCATCAGCCGTATAAATCTTATATTATTTTTATTATGTAGTTGCGCATGATTCTATATATTTTAACTATGTAATTATTTAAATATAAGTTTTTTTTTCTTTTTATTCTGTGAAGATAATTTTCAATTTTATTTGGGTAGATACCAATCATTTATTTTAAAATAGAGATACGAACACGGAATACGTATCGCATCAATATTCTTACTATTTTCAAGCTGAGCTAAACTCTCGTTTTATAAGAATAACTTGCTGGTCTCCCGGAATGGGGCTTAAACCACCAACCACTGGATCACTAGTATGTGTTTTTTTACTATGTAAGGCTTTGTATCATATAAACGACATATATAAATACGTATACCGTATATACGAATATATAAATTATATAAATAAATAATTTATTTTTCCTAGACAATATAGATGAAAGACCTAAAGAATGAAAACGATTTGTTGTTATTCGCATTCAGAGCACATATACGCATTTTAATATTAATAATAAAATATTTAGTTATAGTTAAGTACAAAGTTGTCTTTTATAATAAACTAGCTGTAACCCGTCAAAAATGACGATAATTTTACATGCCGGTTCCTTAGAATATTTTCTTCCATCTCCTCCCTCCCCCCTCAAAGTAACAATTTTTTGTTGTGTGCTATTATATACGTATTATATATGCGGGGTACAAAAGCAAAGGCAGCATTATCCAAAAAATTAAAAAAAAAATTTAACGAGGATTACTTATTTAAAATCTACAGATTTCTAGATTTTATGTATCTATCCCTTTCAAAATCTTATTTCTTATAAATTTATATACTATGTTTCCTATGAAATCTCGAATTCAGTACATAATAAATTAGTAATCCTCAATGACTGCATTAATTTTTTTTGGATACTGCTGTCTTTTCTTTTGTACCTCTCATATATATTATATTATTATGACATTATATTTATTATTATATAGAATTATATTTCACACTATATGAAATATAATAAGTACGTACATATAATAGTGTAGAATTTAATACGTACATACTATATACGTATATATAGTATGTACGTTATTATATTTTATGAAATATTTTTACGTCTGTGAAACGTAGATGGAGGAAGAGTATTTTTTTCAATGTGCAGAGGTACACCCAGTGGGAAAACACAGTTATGCTTTCATTTCCTGTCTCTTGATCCCGAGCAGTATCGAATTGCTGACCGCAATCTTGCAGGAGACGTGATTTCACCAGCGACCCATAATTTTATTTACAGGGTGCACAGGGAGATTATGTTTCAACGTCATGTCCAGGAAATAAAAATATTCATATATTTTGTTATATTTTAATAGTAAACTCATATTATACCATCTGTCTAGGCCGGCGCCACACTAGGCGAATCTTCCGTCGCGATCATCGGTCGATCCGCTGGCGGAACGCTCGATTCGGCATCTGTTCGGTTCTCCGCCCGCGGAACTTAAGTCAACGTATAATCGGTGACGTCGCGTCTCATGTTTTTAAACGCAAAGCGCCACATTCGACGATCGTCCGCACTGCGCACGCACGTGTCTTTGTTGCAGAATCACGCATGAATCCGCCGCGGAATATTTATGTGATTTGACGCGACGTCAAAGACGCGGCGGAAAATGCTCTCAGTGTGGCGCCGGCCCTATGCAGCTTTTATTTAGAAGGTAGATATTTTAAAGTACGCGAGAATTACTTTAATGCTACCAAATGAAAAAATTGTAATCATCAACTATTCTAATTTCAAATATCTGTCTGTCCGTAACTTGATGGAATCAGGCAGAAATTTCAACAACAACGCTGATGATAACTAGCCGGTAATGATGTCCGGGCGCCCGAGTGTGACACGTCAATCAGCGCGCAACATCTAGTAGTCTTAGAAATATATTATTTTTTTAAAGGCATCGTTTGCGATTAATTAAGAACGTCCATAAGGAATGAAATATTTTTTCCAATACCTACGTTTGTAACGCACGGTTGTATAAAAAAATATAATCGCACCGAATACCAAAAATATATTTTTATTTCGCACATGCAAGGCGTTCAATGATAATTGTATCGATATTAACCCCTTCAAAATTGGTCTTACTGCATTGAAAAGAATGCCATCGATTATATGTTCTTTATTCTAGGACCACTAAACTATTTCACCACAGTTTTACTCGGCTTAAGGATTGAAAGCATTATTACTAAATTGACTTTGGCCAATCACTCACTGCATCTAATTTTCTCTTCCTCCACCTCTAATCTAACTCCAAAATCCTCACCATTTTCCCCTCACACCTATTCTCGTGTTACTATCAACACTCATTAATTTAACTTATCTCTTCATTTATTATCATTATTTTTACATTAATATTGTTTGTTACTTTCTGTAATGTATTATCTTAGCTTTCAAATATTTTCTTATCCAACGTCTATGAATCCTAGGTTTATGCAATTTACACTGTACTCTTACATTATAATGATTGAAACTCTTAAGATTCCTTTATAAATAAATAAATAATTATAACCGATTTAATTACACATTTTGGATAACATGATATATATCTTAAAGAGTTTTAGCAATCTCTTAGAAATAGGTATTAAGTTGAAGAGTTTCTTAATTTTTTTTTATGCTTTAAAAGTTCTCTTCTCGATTCTATGATTTTAAATAACTAAGTTTTTTTGCACCCTCCTGTACACAATGACGAGGCATCTAAGGGAAGACGGTGAAACAATCTTCAGCAAAATGCAAACCTTCCATAATGGAATTGCATCTTGTGCGACTGCATCACCCGGTGTTTTTATTCACAGCTATGTCGGAATGCTGATTACTTCTGCTGTTGTCAGAAAAAGTCGAAAATAAGATATACGATAAATATTTTTACAGATAATTTAAAAAATATATTTTGTCGCAAGATCGTGGATGTAGGAGGCAAGTGAAACACTTGAAATTAATTAAAGTTCTATTAGTTAATTAATATTAATGCACACGAATTTACTCGGAGCACCTTTCTTTAATTCACGCGAATTTCGCAATCAAACATAATAATTTCCTTGTCTGTGCGTCTGTTTGTCTGTCTATCTGTTCTTCTAACGTCCGTAATTTCGTTCGAATTCACGGCTAAAATTAAACGGCTGGTGATGGGGCCTGAATCTCGGGCCAGTAAATCCGAACCAGCCGCCTAACGTATGTTGCTATCGCCGCTTCTCCGTGGACCGCCAAAAAGGTATTTTAAATATATACTAGGACTTACAAAAGACGTGAACCATTTCAAGTTTCGTCCAGAACAATCGCTAGTGTTCAAAATAGTACAATTATTTGCAGGCAGGGGAAATATAAAAAAAATATTCCATTATTTTGATAAAAGCGTTGTTACTACTTCATGGGTGTCGGCTATAAATAAGTTAATACTTATTTTTTAGGAATCGGCATGTAAAAGTACCGTCATTTTTGACGGGTTATACCTAGTTCATACTAATTGCCACTGAATATTTCACAAATACATAAATAGTTACTTTTCTATTTCACTTTACTCTTGTCTATCGTATGTTTATTGTCAATCGCGCGGGTTCACAATTTGCTATGTTCTATGACATCACGTTCTGTCATTAGAAAGCACTGTCCACGCAGTGGGCCTGTTATTTTTTTACAATGATAATGTCGTTTCGCGAAACTTCGAGAATGGTTGACTGAATTCTATTTCTCCACATTTATAGAGATTTCCAATTTATTGAAAAACGTGTATGGTGCTGTACAATCCTCGATTGCGTGCTATCGCTCTCACATTTACCATCTCGTGACAATATATAATGCCACTTTATAGATATAATGTACAATGTCTAGCGGTTTCGGTGGCACCCAACCTTAAAAAAATTAACCGATTTAATTGCAAATTTCAGATTTCAGACCAGGTTTTACGTAGGTACTTATATCGTTTTTATTATTATCATTTGTTATTACACTATTTTTGAGTTCGTAGTGATGCACAGTTGGCAAAAATATTTTAAAGTGGCCAATGCTGGCCCCTCTACCTAAATATTTAAAGTATCTATATATTTAATGTTTCTTTTTGGCAGTAGCAGCATTGCTATCGTTGCCGCCTCCGAGTCTGCTAGCCCGGGGTTCAAGCCCCATCTCCGGCCGTTTAATTTCATTTCTTTTAGCCGTGAATTCGAACTAAATTACGGATGGTACACGAAGTTACGGGGTCAGACAGACAGACAAACATACATATGGACGGACGGACGGACAGACAACGAAATTATTATGTTTGATTGCAGGTAGTTGATTAAAATATTTTATTCCTACAAAAAAAAGGAGTTTTGGGCTGCATTTTACATAAGTATATAAGTGGAATAATTTAGTTCATGATTTCAAGTATTTCATTGTAAATAATACTTAGTTTCCAGTTTCAATTTCAGTTTGCGTACAATTCACACAAATGCTATACAAATGGAAATTTCTTGGAAATATCGAAAAACTCGATTGATCTGTACTCGAGTACAGTAAGCAATATTACGTTTATTATTATGATTTTAAGTACACGGCTCAGATAGATGAAAACTTTCAATCGTTGAACTACCGTTGTATTGTGTGTTAAGTATACATCAACTCTAACCATGTCATCCAGTGGTTTCATAAAACCCTTGTTTTGATTAACTTCAAGTACTCTTTGCTTTCTTGCTCTATGACCAGTGGAGGATCAAACGGTGGGCGGATTGGGCAGCCTCCCGGGTTCTAGGGCTCTGGAGGGCTTTCCAGGCAGTGGGGCCCCCGGGCAACAGAGGGGGGCGCGTGCCCCAGGCAATGTCATGACCTTAACTGGCTTTGCCTCACTAATATAAATCATCAATGCAGATAATAAATTCCAACGAAATAATACAAAAAAGTCTTAATTATGTTAACGCTTTAAAGGTTCAAAAATACTGGATAATAATGCTACATTAACAAAGTAATTAAGGCAAAAGGATACTAATTATAAGGGATAAAAAGGGCTAATAATTATTCTGGAAAAAAATGTTCAAATGTTGTGGAAAGATAAAAACAAATATAATCACGATTTCAATAAAAACAAAATCAATATACCTACATAGTCGTGAAAAATATAAACGAATCTCAAAAGCATGTTATAACCCATTATCATAAGTGCCTTCTTAAAATGAAAATCACGAAGTGTATTGGAAAAAAGAGTAAATTAAATTTAATCCAAATATAATAATTTCTTTAGATAATTAGAGTGTGACACGCAATCAGCGCGCGGCTCGTGCTTCGCGATCATGCAAGGGTCGTTATTAATTATTATTATTTCCCGTAATTTTTCTCGCCTGTATGGCGAGTTAGTTTATTAAAAAATGTTTAAAATTTGCCGCTCAGGGCTCCAAGAAAATTTAATCCGCCACGCCACTGATGGTGGTGTCTTAAAATACGAGTTAAATAGGTATTTGAAATATAAGGCGGCCCTCGTAGCGCAGTGGGTATGACACTGGCTTCCCACACCGAGGGTTCTGGGTTCGATTCCCGGTGAGGTCACAATTTAATCAATGTGATTTACTCAAGCCTGGGTGTTTTGTGATGTATTTCGCTTCTGTAATTGGGCCTCCTGGCCTGTTGAAGCGTAAAATAAATAAAAAAAAAAAAAAAAAATTTTTTTGACATTGAATATCAACAGAATTGCGAAATTGTATATCAATTGATAAGTTATTCTCGCAACTAGTTCATTTTTTAATGGTTTTTTTGGTCGGTCAGTAAGGATATTATTATTTCAGACACCACAGTTGGTTATATTTTCGTAGTAGAAAAAATATGACGAAATACGTTTGCGTGTCGAGTAAATAAATATCTGGCGTGCCACTAAAGGCGCGCCACTGAAAGGGTGACGGTGTAATACTACCCTCTGTAACGAAGATAAACTGCCCGAAGTGCAGCCACTGGCATTCTGTCAATAGCTTGCATGCATAGTAATTAGTTTAGTATTTTTAAAAGCTATTTTTACAGTAATGCGAGAATATTGTGAGAGAGTATATTTATTTATTTTCACGTTCCGGGAGGCTTTTACAAAGAGCATTATTTCCGAACAAGGGTATCGGGAATATAAATGAGTTGAATAAATAAATAGAATTAAATAAGTGATGTTAGTTAATGAAGTAAATAGAATTCCAAAAAAATGAGCTTCGAAATGACAAGTAGAAAATCATAAATGTCCTACTGCAAACAATTTTTTTTTTTATTAATTCGATGTTAAATAGATGAATATTAGCTGCAAATAAAAATATAATTTGTGGTAAGACAGAAAGAGGTCAAATAGTCATTTCACAAAAAACAGAACAACAAATACAGGGATATAATTGCGCCTCATTATTATAAAATAAATTAAATGAAGATATATTAGGAAAAAGGTCGTGTTATATGGGAATTATGTAAGTTATCTGTGAATATAGGCCGCCTGAGCACATATTTTGAATAAAATAATTCTACAATCGTCTAGGGAAAAATATACTACTGACAATAAAAATATACAAGAGTTTTGTATAATTAATTGTGGAAAATGATTCTTTCCCATTACCGGTTGGTTTTAAAAATAAAATTCAGAGGTCCTCATATTAAGTAAATTATATAAATTCTATTAAAATGTTTATGTTTAACACAGTATTTATATTTTATCTACTTTAAAAATTTACACTATGTAATGTATCTGGACAGGAAAAAATATTGCGCTCTTGGATATATTTCGAGCTCAAATATTTTCACATTTCGTTAAATTGAAAATTAAATTACAAAATTATTAAATTAGGAAAGTAATTAATCAAGATGGCATCAATTGAAGTTTTAAAGTAAAAGTTAAAAATATGAGACGTATAAAAATAAAATAAACGGTAGAATAAAAAATAAAAAATATAGATTATCATATATGATGTAATGTTGTTAGAAATTAGATTTTCAAACGAAATTTTGATGGGAATCAAAAAAAAAAATTGGTTTATATAAAAAAAAATATGGTATAACAAATACTAATAATTTGATATATTTTCTAGATTGGTGTCCTGTTTAACTAGCACTATTTAAGCTACCGACTAATATTGGATACTCTTCGATCATTTAAATTTTTTTTTTTTAATTTCATACATTCATATGCAGTTTATATGTGAAAATATGTAATATTAGGTCCTTACATACGAAATTGGCGTTGAGTATGGGAGGAACATAAAGCCGATTTTTTTTAATTATAATATATTTATTTAATCAAAGTATGTACCATTGCTATCTATGCACTTTTGCCATCTCATAGGTAGTTCATCACTTTACTGAAAAAACCATTCGGACGGGAATCAATAAAATCTTTGAAGGCGGTTTGGACTGCCCCATCGGAGTTGAATTTTTTCCATTGCAAGAAGTTATCCAAATTTCGAAAAAAATGGTAATCTGTTGGGGCAAGGTCCGAAGAGTACGGTGGATGTCTTAGACATTCCAATTGAAGCTCCTCTTATTTGGTAGCCGTCTGTTGTGCAGTGTGTGGTCTAGCGTTATCATGAAGCAGCAGTGGCCTAGAGCGATTAACCAGCCTCGGTTGTTTAGCAGCTAGCTTTTCCATCATGGTTTGCAGTTGCTGACAATAGACATCTGCCGTAATCGTCTGGCCAGATTTAAGAAAGCTGTAGTGAACGACACCAGCACTATTCCACCAAACGCTTACAAGTAACTTTTTTGGAGTCAATTTTCGCTTGGGGCATGGTTTGGCTGGTTTCAGCCAGGGTTCAGGCAGGGTTCAGCCATTGCGATGAGCGCTTCTGATTATCGTACAGGATCCACTTTTCATCACAGGTAATGATTCGATTTAAAATCCCTTCATTATTGTGCCGGTTGAGTAATGCAACGCAGCAGTCCACGCGCGTTTGTTGATTTGCTTCACTCACTTCGTGAGGTACCCACCTTTCAAGCTTTTTCACCTTACCAATTTGCTTCAAGTGGATTAAAACAGTTTTATCACTAACACCGCAGCCTGCAGCTAACTCGGATGTGGTTTGCGATGGATCCGCTTCCACAATAGCCTTCAATTCTTCATTATCAACTTTGGTCTCCGGCCGTCCACGGGGCTTGTT